>RJWH01002285.1:0-194897 GCA_004363575.1 Solenodon paradoxus
TTGTCAGCACAGGGAAGAGCGTTGGGAAACAGTTCCGTGAGGACGTGTCACATCGGAGGAAGTGCTGCCAGGGGAGCCTGGAGGATGGCGGAGGGAGTCCCCAGAGTGGGGGGCCGGTGACTATGGAATGAGAGGACCATGCTCGGGTAGTGTTTAGGCTGAGCCAGTATTAGACTGGCTCGCGATATTCTACCAGGAAAGCCGGGGACCTGGTGTGGCTTACGTGCTATTTCAAGGCGACACAGCGGTGAGAGCGCTTCGGGAAAAAACCGCACGCGTGGGATCTGCAACTTGCGTGGCTGTTATTTGCTTGCCCTGTCCCCACCCAGACCAGAAGTGCCTTCTCCTGGGACCCGGCTCCCTGGCCGTGTCTGGAGGGATGCTGAGGTGACCGGCAGTGAGGTCGTCGTGGCTGCCACAGTTAGTGAGGAACGGGATTCCGCGGGGCAGCACTGGGGAAAGAGGCTCGGATAAGGGTCCTGAAGAACTGTCCTCCGAACGCAAAACGCGTCAGAGCCATGCAGATTCCTTCACCGCATCCTCTCCCGTCTTCTTGCCCTCGGTGTGCTCTTATGCCCACGACACGCAAGGAAGCAGCTGTAAGAGGTCCCCTTCCCGTGAGGAGCAGAGCGAGGGTGTCCTCCTGTCACTCCCCAGACACCACCCTGCAAGGAGAGTGACGCGGGCAGGACTGGAAGGGACCCAGCCGCCGGCTGGTGTTAGGATTTTCCTCCTGTGTCGTCTATGGAGAAGCCAAACAAGCAAATGAACCAAACGAACTGAACGAAGACTCTTAGTTTATCAAATCGGACAAGTGACTACGGGGGACTCCTGCCTCGTGAAGGACCGGACTGGCGGTGGGAGCCTGATCCACAGTGCGAATCGACTATGAGGTGCACCTTAAACCTACGTCATGTGATGATGCACGGTCTTCAGTAAAATAAAATTAAAAATCACCCGGAAGTCGAAAGACCAGAGGGTGGTGCAGCCTCCTGATTACTTCAGTGTCAGAGCCTGGCCTTTTCATTTAAGTTTCTGGCCTTCAGGAGGGAGGCGTGAAGGGAGGAGGAGGAGAGGCTGCAGGAGGTGGGGCAGTAGGGGGTTAACAAGCAGTTTGGTAATGTGGGGAGCAGGAGGTCTCCTCTTTATGCCGCTGGCTCTCCCATGTCACTCTGCTTACTGTGCCAGGAGCTAGAAACGTGCTGCTTAGGACAGCCCTTCCCGACAGCAAAGAGCAGGGAAAAAAACCAACAAGGAAAGCTGTGTGGACGTCATAAGATGAAAACATTTCCCTTGATAAGTGTGCATTGGAAGGAGTGTGAGGTGAAGTCACGTTCCCAAGGGAGTGTTCTTAGCTGGGCACCTTTAACGTCAGACGTTGACATCACTTGGGGAGGGGGCCTGTGGAGACGCGGCCATTCCCTGTGGCTTTGCAATTGGGAAGCCACCCAGCACACAAAATGCACAGCGGGGACAATGCCTCGGGGCCCCTGCAGCCAGGCACGCAGCGGTCTGTCTTTTATCCCGGGGGCCTCGTCTGGAAACCATCTTTTGGGTGTGTCTTTTCGTTTGTCTCTCCTGTCCTTGTGCTGAGAGTGATGACAAGGGTCGTTTCTAGTTAATGCTGTGGACAGTGCACTCAGAGTGACCTTTCCAACGGTGAAGCTGCCATTCACGGTCAGGATGTGCACGTGGTTTTCTCAAAGAAGGAAAGTGGGTAAAACCCTTGAGAGGCCACACTTGGGAATTTACACTGAGGTGCCGGTGACTCATAAGAAATCTGACGTTGTTCGAGTTTGAAAGGGGAAAAGAACTCTGTTCTGCAAAGGCTAACAGGAAGTCATTTTCGGCAGAGGGGGGACATGGAGTCAATCTTTGCAGCGGAAAACACCGTACACATACAAACCGCGTTGCGGGCTCTCTTCTCTCTTCCAGCAGTTGATCCGGGAGGCGTATCACACTCACTGCTTCCTGACGCAATACGTTCTTGAAAGCCTAAAGAATTAAAAAAATTTATAACACATTCATTTACCGCAAATACCTTTTGGTTGATCTCTTTGCCTTTGAGATACACGCTGGTCAGCTGTGGCTGCGAGTGTGACATTCGAGGCACATCTTCAAACACCATCAAGGAAAGAAAACAGTTGGCAAACACTTCTCCCATCTTGACCTCTGTGTTAACGTTGAAGTCATTGGTGGTAAAGGGCGGGCATTCTTCTGCCATCCTGGGCAATTTGGAGTTATTTCCCATCCTCATCACCTAGATTGCCACTGAACCCGACCGCCACGTTGTTGGCTGATCCCGGGTGGCTCTTAGACATATTATTCATTCTGAGAGCTCCCATTTCCCCCACTCCCCTTTGGTAGCTACATAGAAGCAGATAATTGGCAATGCAGAATCTTCGAGATGCCCACTTTAATTCACTTTTATATGTGATCATGCTATCTTATGAAGCTTAGGAATATAGATACTTTTTTGCTTGTTGAGTGTATGTCTGAGCTATGCTCCATGCAGAGGCTGTGCCACCAGGCTGGAGGGACAAGAAGAGGCAGAAGGCGAAGAGCACAGGTGTGCATATTGGTCAAGGCAGTTCTCTCTGACACCCTGCTCAATTTCAGGTCATCCTCCTTGGTGCTTGTCTGAATGTCCTAGGGTATTGATATCTTAAATTGCCTCAGTGTGTGGCTTTGCATCTTTGCATGACACACGCTTCAAAGGCCCCTGGGCTCCGTTGCTCTTAACCTTTTCCGACACCCACTGAAGCATCATGCAAAGTTGTCTTTGGTGAGGCAAAGAGGCCGGCCACTCAGATGGAGGCCTGCATGTCAGTCTGGCCTGGTCAGGCTCTTGCACAGACATGCCCCGGAGGCTGGGGAAGGATACAGCTGGCCAGAGGCTCCCATCTCTCATCTACTGTCCCCTCCGATGCAGGTGGCTCCTGACGGCTGTCCAGCCCAAGGGAAGCCGGCGCCTGAACCCAGGTGCTCAGCCCCTAGAGAATGATCCCTATTGAAAGCACGTTGGGAACACGGCCCTTCAAAGCCAGTCGCTGTGGGTCCTTCTGTTATTGGGAAAAGACCATGTCAAATGTCTAACAAAAGTGTTTAAACAGTCCTTCTCCTTTCTGTGATTTGTGTAGGAAAGAAAGTTAAATCTGGTGTCTACCCTTGGCAGAGAAAAGTTCTCTATTCCAGTGCTGTCCTTTATTCTTACAGAATATTTATAGCACACAGAGTTGGTTTCAGATAAGTAGAATTTGAAACTTTCGTGAAAAGTAACAAGATAGGCCATGCTTGGATTTAAAATTCCTTTGATGACAAGAACGGTGTGCAGTTTCAGAAAGAATAAGGGATGGCAAAATATGAGCGACACGTAGATAAGGAAACATTTCTAACAGTGTTGTCTACAATTCATCAGAACCTGAAAGAAAATATAGTGTAGTGTCTTTTGTAGTGTAATGTCTAAATGGTAAAATGTGAATTAAGTCTTAAAATGAAGTCTAAAACATTTCATTAGCCAGACATGGATTTTTTTTCTTATGTTAATTTAAGCCATGCATTTATTTAGTCTAACATCAAGCACTTTGATATTTATTTCTATCTTTTTTTTCTTTTAAAGGCAGTTTTTTAAAACAAATAAACTAGTGTGCACCCTGGTGGCCTAATGGGCCAGTACACCTCAGAGCAGTCCCACATACGTGCTTACATACATCCCAAGGTCCAGGGTTCAAGACCCGAGGCCAGGGTGAACAGAAAATGTGAACAACTAAGTGAAGAAAAACAACTAAAGCTCTTCTTCCTCTTCTCTCTTCCTTCTTTCCTGTTTGCCTACTCACCTTCACCCCTACCTGTACCTTTCCTTTAAAAAACAAAACAAAACAAAAAACAAATATAACTCACTTATAGATTCAATGATATAAAACTGCTGCTTTCTGTTATACGACCCAGAGTTAGTTGCTTTGACTTGGTAAATTAAAGGTTGCATCCCAGCCTTCCATGGTGAGCTCATTTCTCCAGGAGAGTCATTTAAAATTTGATGACTGTGAAGGGCACACAATGGAATAACAGTGGTAACTTGATACTGTAGCTGCCGGACTGGCCACCTACTCTGACAAAGCTGACTGCCAGAGCCTGAGGCTGCTCATTTATTTCTCCATATTTAAATCAATTGTGGAGGCAGGCAGACGATAAATGGTGTGTCCATCCATGGTAATAAAACTGGCACCTCCCAGGGCAGAGTTGGTCCAAAGATTTAACAACTCCCCCTTGGGGATGGGTTCTTCTCTCTGCCACCTTGGGCAGGGAGATGCAAGGATATAAAGTAAACTTTTGTCCTCTGGAGAAATGCTCTGTCTGTTTTACCACCTTAGCATTGAGCCCAACTTTTTCAGCCTCTCAAAGCTCCCACTGACTGCTGGAGGGGAATTCTTTTGTCTGGAGAGCGGAACAAGATAACCAACTTAATCTTCCTAGTAACACGTGAGTCCCATGTATCATTTTAATCTGCAAAACACTAGGGCTGAGCAGTGTCACATGCTGATTTGACTTTTCTATGAGAAAGTGACTCCCTGGTTCCATGATGGATGGCTCGTGCTCTTTAAACAACAGTCAAGATGGGGAATGCCCTGGGGTGATAGACAGAGTGCAATGGGGAAGGGGCAAATCTGATGGCCCGGTTCAAGTTCACCTGACAAAGCTGGAGCAGGCTGCAAGCAGCATTCGAGAAAGGATTATTCACACTGGCATTATCGTTCTGAATGCATTTTTCTCCTTGCGCAGCTGCAAAGCTCCCTCGCACGGAAGGTTTATGCACCATAATAAAGAGATTTACTTTTTTTCTCTCTCACTCTCTTGCTTCTTACACTTCACACCTAGTCTCTACCAAACTGTTCAGACAGAGGACATCTGTATACCCCCTGGACACAGAACAAACATCTTCAAAACAATAGAGGTGCTAACAGACAGAAACAAGAGCCTGACATTTCTGATGTCTGAAGGGACAAAACTGAAGTCTTCTCAGGCTAAACCCCACTCCCGTGAAACTTAGCTTTTCAAATATGGTCATTTCACAATGCCACAAGCAAAAGATGGAAAATGAATTCATTCAATGTAGGAAAAGGATAATGGATGTTTCTAAAAATTTTACTTTAAGATTTTGCAATAGCCATTTGCCATGAGAAATAACCACTAAAGAATGGTGGTGGGGGGGGTGGGGGGGCTGAGGGGAGGCAGGGAAGGGGATGAGAAAAGTGTAAACACAAGGAAACAAAAGAATTTATTTTATAAATTAAGGTGAGACTGGAGACATTCTTTTTCTCTCCTGCCAGTTTTCTATCATTCTATGTACTTACTATTTGCCCACATTCTACTTTGTTGCAACATTATTTTTTTAAGCCTGGAGAGTTCAGATATTCATTACTTTTGAAATCAAAACATAAATCCTTATTATCTGTTACCTGATGTAGCAAGAGAGTTAGCTAGTAAGTACTTATTGGGCATATAAAATACCTAGACTTATCATTAGTGTCTCACTTATTGACTCATTCATTCTCTTATTTAAACAAAAATGCACAGAGTAGCAACTGCTCAGCAGACACAGCAAGAAGCAAATACGAGAGCTACTAAAAGCCACAAGGCTCTGCTCAGGCTAGTGGGACAGACTCACTTCCAAGACAGGCTCAGGCTACCTGCTGCCAGGCAGGCAGGGTCTCGGTCTCCTACTAAGTGCATCAGAGCTGCTCTGTGTGACTAAAGCAGGTAGAAGGGGTGATGGTGTGTCCCTTCTGAAGCTAGCTTGTAAAAGACACAATGCTTTCACCTCGCTCCCTTGGATGGATTTTTCATTCATTCAGGCCCACGTGGTGACGGACTGAGGCCTCTGACCCACAGCCAGGAAGGAAGGGCCGTCCTGCCAACAGTTCTGTGGGAGCTTGGAAGCAGAGGGTCCAGCCCGGGCAAGCCTTCAGATGAGTGCAGTCCCAGCTGACAGGATGATGCTGCCTTCAGTGAGACCCTGAGCCAGTACAAACCAGCAAAGCCACTGCCCAATTTCCGATGTTGGAAATTGTAAGATAACAAAGAAATGCCGTTCATAGCTTCTAAGTTATGGGGTACGATGTCAGGCATGAAAGGGAAATGCCACAACAGATCATGCTAATTCAACTAGAGTGTAGATAAAATGATACCTGTGTGCTTGAGCTTCCTCTATAACTCTGCAGGGATAGCTGCACACTGATTTGGGGACATCAGAGGAGGATTACCTTACCTAGGCTGAGGGAAGGGAAGGAAAGTGTATCTGGAAGGATTATTTAAAGGTGCTGATTGAAGTGAGTCTTCAAATAAGAGCAGACAGAGGGGGTGATAGTCCCTATAGGTATAAGAAAGTCATGACAATTGTCACCCAGTCACAAAGGATCTTGTAGTAGATTGTGGGGAGTCAGGGAGAACTATAAACTGAACCTATAAGCAATTTTCATGTTTCTAGAGAGTACAAAGCAAAACAGGAATAGAATTCTACTTCCTGGAAGTAGAATTACTGGTCTCCAAAGATGGACATTATATATGAACACAATTCCCTTCCATAAGGCTATCATAATTTACATTACCATCATCAGAGTTAGGAGTTTCTCCTAATCATCCCAGAATTGAATATTATCTTTCAATATATTTGCAATATGGCTTGCAAAATTCATATTTCCTTTTGGTACAGTCCCTGTTCATGCCCTCTGTTTACCCCCCATGCCTACCGTTCGTTGGTGTTTCATGGTAGGAATTCAGCAAACCAAGGGCAAGACTGCATGGAAAGGAGACCACCCGTGTCTTGTGGGAGGGGGAGGACGACGCTAGAGTTAGAGACCATGAACCACCAGTTCAGTTTCTAGTCAGAGAGACAGTGAAAGAAGTGAACTCAAGAATAACTGGCCAGAGGATGCACCAGAGAATTTCCACGTGGCACGCCCTGCATATCTCCTCATGCCCATGTGCACTGTGCTCAGGGGCTCTGCCCTCTCACGGGTGTCCTGGGTAAACGAATTAATTTCTTCTCAAGCCCTTCCCTGCATCTGTCTACTGGATTCCCTCCCTCTCACCTGCTCAAGGGTATTGCGCCAACAATTCTCCATTCTGTTTCTCCTTTGTCATCCTCTCTACGTTTTCTTCTCTGAACTCTCCCATTACTGTGCTGTGATTTCTTCCTTCTGTCTATGAAAAGTCTCCTGTCTGTCTCTCACTTCCGCTTCCCCTTACCTAGCACCCCCTTTCTTTGTTGTCAATTGCAGCAAAACTCACAGACGGTTCTATACCCTTTCCTTCCAAATCTTTTCCACTCTTCTCTCTGAAACCTTCCTGTGTGGGTACAACCTAAGGTAACCCCCACTGAAACACACTCCTGTCTAAATCCGTTCCCCTGAGCGTGGGGGGAGGTTCTGAGCGGCTTCTAGAATAGACTCTTGGTTAGGCTCTTACCTCAGACTCCCTCTCTGCTCCTGGAAAGATGACTTGTCATCCCGCTAGTCTGGAGAAGCATAGCGGATCAGAGGGCGTGTGAGGTGGTCATGCGGACAGAGACTGGAGTGGTCTCTAGGATTTGAGAAGGGTCTTTGGCCACCAGTCTGCAAAAAACGGGGAACTGAGTCCTACAAAGTAAGAAAGTGAATTCTCCAGGTGAGCCTAGAGACACACTCTTCTCTGCAAGGCCTCCAGATGAGGACAGTCTGGCCACACCTTGACCACAGCCGTGGAGGCCCTGAGTAGAGGACCTGTTCAGTTGTGGCCATGGACTCTGAGATAATACACGTGTGCTCTTTTAGGCTGCTAAAAACATAGTAATTAGCTATGCAGAAAAAGGAAGTAAATCCACCTTTCCATTTTGGTAGCCTACCCAACATCACCTTTTAAACGGGACAGTTCCCTTTGTTTTCCTATTTCCTGACCATCAGTTTTGTCTCGTTTTTAATAAACCAGGCCCATTTGGAGCGGGGGCCATTGAGTTCCCCCAGGCCCAGTCTGTGGAGGGGCCTGCAAGTCCTGTCCTGTTTTGAAAGACGGTCAGCCTACATCCAGGCTTTCACCCCCAGCACTCAACTTTATTTGTTCATATTAAGGTCGCCAATAAGCTCCACACAGGTAATTCTGACCATTTAGTTCACAGTCATCTAATCCATCACTGCACTGGCACTCTCCTGATTTCTTTCCTTCACTTGACTGGGAGGGTCCCCTCTCCCCTCCCTTCTCCTGGAAGTCCTCTGGACACCGCAAGGCAGCCTCCCTTCCTCTCACCCCTCAGTCTGCCCTTTCCATCTTCTGGCTCTTTGTCCATCTGCTGCACTTGGCTGACTTCTCCACATTTCCATTTCAAGCATCCCTTTCGAACTATGCCTAACGTGCTGTTTAACCATCTATTAAGCTGTTAGCGGCAGAAGTCAGTTAGGCTCTTTTTAAACCCATCTGGTTTTTGGTTGGTTTCTGTATTTATACAAAGCTTAAAAATAACTTTCTAAAAGAATCAGTGAGGTGTGCCCTGGTGGAGTAGTGGTCAGGCACCGACCACTCCATCCCAAGGTCCTGGGTTCGTGTCCTGGGGTCAGCGGGAGCAACCAAGATGAACGACTAAGTATAATAATTAAAACGCGTCTTCCTCCTCTCACTAAAAAATAAAATATGTTCAAAAGGAGAAAAGCTAGGACAGAAGCTGATGTACTCCTCTCCTTACTTTAACATTATCCATTAACATTATCTTTCACTTTCCTTCCACTTCATGGTGCGGGGTGGGTGGGTTAATTCTTCTTTTTAAAGAAAGCACTTATTTTATTTCTGTTAGATTTAAAAAAACCCAATTGTCTCCCAAATGTTATTTTATCATCGATTGATAGTCCGGTGTTTACTGATAAGGCTGTTTGACACCAACTGGACTCCGTTATGCACTTCCCCTTAACTTCTCTCCCAGTAGCCTTAGCATCTGTGATTTGTGTCACGTTTGTTATTTCCATCGGTGATTCCAACCGGCAGTATGGAGATTTTCTAATTCTAGCACTCCTTCTATGTTTCTTAGCTGGAATTCTTCTATCATGGTCTATAGAAAATACAATAGCTCCTCCTGTTTCTCCTTTACTCACATGCATTACTGACGCCCTCACAGCACTCCTGATGCCAGATGTGGTTTCCCCCACGTTACCCAGTCTCTGGCACCAGCTGAGATGTCCTTACCTCAGCTCAGTCCTGACAGGAAGACCTGCAGCCAACATCCGGTCCCACAGAACGGCCCCACTGCGCATGCCAGTTGCAACCCCAGGTGGTACCTGTTACAAGGCTGCAATGGGGATTCCCCCTGACCTTTGGGTTCAACTGGGAAACAGTTACATTCACCAGACTGTAGAGTAGATGATGAAGGCAACAGAGGAACATCCAGCTGGAAGAGACGCCCAGGGTCTGGGGGAAGGGGAGCAGGGCGGGGCTTCCAGGCCCTCCCTGAGCCTCCACGAGTGCAAGGAGCTGACCCTTCCCTCCGCCCTAAGGTTGGGGGCACCTTAGGCGGCCTCAGGACGCCACGCCCTCCACCACCTGCTCATCTGTAGCTCTTCCCCTCCCTGGCTTCCTTCCGGAGGGGGGTGAAGGCTGAGCGTGCCCGGCGTCCAGTGGTGGCTCAGTCTTTCTGGAGACCGGTCTCCATCCTGAAGACATCCAGGAGCCCCGCTTACAGCTGCCTCATTAGAACTAGAGACAGGTCACCCAGGAAACTCCAAGGGATTTAGGGCCTTTGTCAGGGACTGTGGTCAGAGACCAAATGGTAGAACAAAAGACACTCCTAGTGTTCTTATCACTTAGGACATTCCATGGGTTTTAGAAGCCCCAGTAACCAGAGTTGGATAAATATATATGTATATATATTTTCATAATATAAAAATTATATATATGTATACATGTATACATATATATGCATGTTTCCACTTTCACAAGTGTAGAAAAGAGTAGGGATAGTTAGCAAAACTCTGGCCTTTCTCAATGGAAAACTTAAAGTGCTTCACTATTAATTGTGATACCACTGGTTTTAAAAACTACTAGATTCAGTAAGCTTTCCTTCATGCCTGGTTTGCAAAGGGCTTTTTTTCACCAACTGATTTTCAATTTTATTAAATGATTTGTCTCTATCCTATGAAATAATAGTATGATTTATCCTCTTTTATTTATTTATTTATTTATTTATTTCCATCTATTAATCAGCTTGTATGAATTTGGGTTCTTCCAGAAGCAGCTGCCAAGAAGGGATGAGACATAAATGGTACTGAGGGGAGGGAATGACGTCAGGATAAACAGGAGCAGGGGACTGCACAGAGCCCAGGAGGCAGGTCAGACGGCTGTGCAAGGGGAGAGCAAAGGGGCCTGGACAGGAGGGCTCTCAGCTGCTGCCGCGCAGTAGGAAGCTTTGGGTCAGGCAGAGGGGTGCAGTCACTCGTGAGAAGTTCTCTGGGCCTGGTATCCTTGCCTTGCCTCCGACTTCCTCATGAGCAGAGGAAGACCCAGAGGGCTAGAAGCTGGGCTGCCAGTCAACGGCACTCCCCACTGCAGGACACCTGCATGGTTCTCCCGGCCATGGCTACGACTGTGAGCAGACGAGTTCATAACCCCCAGCTGAGACAGGTCTAACCCTCAGGTATTCAGAACCTTCCTGTATGGAGGTGTGATCACAGCCTGAGGCCAGTTACCATGTCTTGCTGAGGTAATAGTTAAGGGTGAGGGAGATTTAGAATGAATGGTGGAGGGAGGAGTCAGTGCCCGCTGCAGTCCCAAACACTAACTGCAGTAAGGAACTGTCTCGCTGTCTCTCCTGGAGATGATGGAGGCACTGGTTCAGAAACCTGGTGAGGAAGCAGATCTGGGTGATGCACAGAGTGGACGGTGTTGCCCGTTAAAGCGCGCCGTCCTGCCAGTGAGCTTTCCCAAGTGTAAATGTACTAGAATAGAATATGGGAGGTTAAAAAGAAGGGGACCTGGTATGAAGAAGAACCAAGGAAGACCTCAAAGTCACAAAACAGATGACTGATGACTTCGATGCTATATGAAAAAAACACAGGGAGGAAAGTTTCATACAAAGTCAAACGTCAAGGAAAAAAATCTGACACTCATGGTGTGAAGGCCTGAATTCTTCAATCTAGAAAGAACTCCTAAGTCAACGAGAAAAGCAGGAGTAGTATCAGTGTTGGGAGATAATGACAAAAACGCTCTAAAATCTTGACAGATTAGACAACATTTTCTTTTCCTCGGCTGGGCTGTGTCCATCACCGGTCAGCTGGGGCTCATTCCCATGTTACCTTCACTGCAGGCCTTAGGCTGAGAAGCAGCTGCTCCTGACACGTTCTTGGTAAGCGGCAGAGGGAGAGACGGCAAGGTCCTTACCGGCAGCGAGATGGCGGAAAGGGAGCCTCAGCAGTTCCTCTCACAAATCACCAGCCAGAATCGGTTGGCAGCCCTACTCAGGCCCGGGACCAGGCTGCCCCACATTCTCTGTGTCGGAAGCGGGGTTGCCGCACCCTCCAGACCGTCTAGGACTTATTTGGCTTCTCCATCAAAGGTCTTGTCAAAGAAAGACGACTGCATATTTCATTACATTCCACATGCTGGTTATTAAAGAAGTAAAAAATTCCTCTCTTCCCAAAATTGGTAGTGACAGTTTTCTGGTCCACGGAGTGAATCTGGGGGTCTGTGAGGTAGATGAGCCCTTTTCCATTCCCCGTCACCCAACCTAAAAGAGAGACAGACATGCCTGAGACGTAAGTCCTCTGTGCATGTCAGTGAAAATTCACATTAAGACATACTCTAAAAACTTGGGCATCCTGTGGTTTAGGTTGACTGCGTTTCTGCTAAATGACTTGGTGCTGCATCTCCAAGGATTGGTTGAAGAAGGGGGATTGAATATTGGGTCATTAAATTTGTCAAATATGACACACCCAGATCAATAAGATAACCTGTGTCAACATCACAACCACAATACGGAGTGTTTATGTCATGAGTCAAAGCTTTCTTTATTGCCTTACCCAATAATTTATATATTTATCTGATCCCATATTTATTTTAATTTTTAAAAAATTAATTTGATTGAAGGAACATGGCATCAGAACATTATACAGGTTTGAGATGTGCATCATCATAAATCAATATCTATATATGCTCACCATGTTTTCCACCACCATTTCTATTCTTCCTTCCCACTACGGTCGATCCTCTTTGTCTAGTTTGCCTGCCCCCTTTTTTGACTAAAAGTTCATTTTTGTTTGATTTAGTTCATTTGTTTGCTTGGTTTCCCTATATGCATGACATCATGCAAATATTCATATCACATGAATGACATCATACAAATATTAACAAATATTTATGGAAGGCACGTGCTTCGCAAAACAGTTTTGAGCAATGGACCTTCAGCAGTGAACGATTCGTAAAAGAAAAAAATCTCTGTATTCATTTTTCTATTTATTTTTTTAAGGAAAAGTGCAGGCAGGAATGAAAGCAAGTAGAGGCAGGCCGGAAGAGTGAGAAGAAGCATTTTATTTTAGTTAGTTTAGTTGTATATCTTAGTTGTTCCCCCTGGTCCCAGGACATGAACCTGCGTCCCTGTTATAGTGGACTGCAACCAGCAGACTTAACTGCTAAGTCCCTAGGGAGCACCCCTTTGTACTTATTGACCTAACAGTCTTGTAAAGGGAAGCAGATGAATAAGTAAGGTAAGTAAAATAAATAATATGACAGGGAGTGATGAGAAGTGCTATCGAAGGGGAAGAGAGATCTTAAAGGATGGTCATGGAATCATTAACAGAGATAATAATAATAGATCTGTTGACATGCCCTGGTGGTTCAGGCAGCTGAGACACTGATGTGCAGACCACATACAGTCCAAAGGCCCAGGTTCGAGACCCAGAGCTGGGGTGAAAAACCCAAACTGAACAATTAAATAAATAAAGATTGTTCTTCCTCCTCTCCCGTCTACTCTTTCTTTAAAAAAAAAAACAAACCTCATTTATCACTAAAATGTGGGGTTCATGAATAATTCTGATAAACAAAATACCAGACAAATGGAAACAAAATTAAAATATTAACGCAGATTTTAAAAGAAGTCAGATTCAAGTACACACATTTTGTTTCCTAATACTCCTGGTTCGGAAGCATTATAGTTGTGTGAAAGGCAAAGGGCTTGAGAAAGGAATGAGTGGAGAGATTTAAAAACATGAGAAAATGTAATAAGAAACTTACATCACTCAAATCCACTTGAGTGAAATAAAAAATAAAGCTGTTATGGATTCTTTCTAGAATTAAATCTAACAGATTATGAGTCAGTATTTGTGAGTCAGTATTTGTGAGTCACTGATAATGTAACAAGTTAGGTACGTGGAGAAAGTTTTGACATTTTTTTCAGGTATCACTTTTTACATAAAATGTAAACTTGATTAATTTAATTCCAAATAGCCTATGAAATGAACAATCGATTCAACGATGATTAGTAGAGCTAGTCACAAAACTTCAAATTTACATACAAATAATATTAAAAACAAGAACCTGTTTTCACATGCCTTGCAAATCGACCACAACGTCTCTGTGATTGGAAAACTCGTAAGAAAAATGGCCATAAGCTAAGCCATATTCTGTGGCCTTGTATTCTGTTTTCACCACTTTGGTGTTATTTGATAATTTCACAAATTCTCCCAGTATGTAGGGTTCCACACTGACACATCCCTTTATTGTCTTGTCCTCCAAAATCTGAAAATAGAAAGGAGAGGCAGTGTGACAAAACAGGGAAGGTCATGGAAGATCAAGGGGTCAGACAGACCAAGCTGTGACTTGAGGTTTCCCACTCAGAAGGTCCATTATTTCTCTCCACATTGGCTTCCTCACCTTATGAGACTATTAAAAGAATTCGATGAGAAAATTCAGGTAAAGTGCTTAAGACTGGATATGGCATATAATAAAACCTAAAATGATCATTTTCTTTCCTTAAAATACTCACATGATGTGACTGATCCATCTAGCTGGTCAGGAAGGTAGCTGGACCATGGCCTGGGACTCCGCATGGGGAGACCCGCACAAGCAATTTTGTGCAACACGATCTACTTTCTAGAGTTGTTGCAAGTTTAGCGCTGACGTTCGCTAAATGCCAGCACCAAGATGGATGACATAAAGAAAACGTGCACGATGGATGACAGCCATTATTACCGTAAGTAATAAAACATGGGTCTAGAAATGTCTCTGACCAAAGTGAAAAAGAAAATCCTTCATTGTGAGTGAGGTAAGAACTCCACGTATTTGGGGCAGCAGGGTATTGTCATCCAAAGAAGAGAAAGGCCAGGGGGGAAAAACGCCTCTGTTTCTTGAAAGTGGTCTTAGAGAAGAGAGTTTGGTCTCACTGGTCCCAGAATGCAGAGCTGTAATCCACAGGTAAAAACTGGAGGAAGACAAATTTGGACCAAATATAAGAACTTCTTAAAATTAGGAGTGTTTCCTAGGAAAAAGGACAGGTGGATGTTTACACTATTGCTTGATAGGCACATGGTTGCAAGGAATGGGAGTCAACAACGGAAAGGAGGGGCTGATGCATCTTGGGGAAAGATCATTTGTATTTGAGAAGGTCTGAGGTTCTTTCTCTCACTCTGACAGTACTGAGACAATAGAAAGGAAAAGTACTAAAAAATCTAATTGACCTGTTGTATCAGATACCAAGCTCAACAGCCATTCCAGTATGACTTGGAAGATTCCACAAGTGCATTCACAGTGCAAAGGGTCATGTTTCTGACACACGCGTTGAAATGGATGAAGCTGATGAAGGAGGTGAAGTGGCCTGGTCACTGGATTTATTGGGTTTTTCCAGAATGTTGGTGGAGGTAGATGGATGATAGGTTGGTGATGGAAAATGCACCTAATACATATTCGGAGGTCTACTTAATCAAACCTTTGCTTTCTTTCATCTTACCAGTAACACAGTGGCTGGGATGTAGAACATTTGTGTTGGAATCTTCTGTTCATACAGTCTCTTGTTAAATTCTGTCACGTAGTGCTGTGCCGTCATCTGCCGCTCCACATCGGCGAAGTGGTTCCACAGTCCCTTCTGCTCCTTATATTCCTTCCCCACGTATCTATGGATGGAGGAAAGCCACACAGAGCAGTGCAAAGGAGACCTCACTACAGAGTCAGAGAGAGACACAAAAATGCTAGAAAGTGTTACCTTTTCTGTGCCTTAGTCAGTATTAATGATCTTGACTTAGCTCATGACTCATGTAATTCTCTCACAGCCACCTGAACAATGGAACACAATTCATGCTAACTGGCTATGATAGCTAATTTTATGTATTGTCTTGACTGGGTCACTGGGTGCCCAGATGTTGAATCAAACATTATTCTGGATGTCTCTGTGAGGGTCTTTTTGGATGTGATTAACATTTGTTTGGTTTTGTATGATTTTGCTCACATGTGGTCTATAGAGCAACCAAGCAAGCAGATGAACTAAATTAAACAAAAAGAGACTCCTAGTAGATAAAATCGAATTAGTCATTGCAAGAGGGGGGAAGGGGGACAGGGGCAAATTGAGGGGAAGGGATCAATTTTATGGTGAAAGGAGAATTGGCTGGGTGATAGCAAACTTAATATTTGATATGCAGATGCTGATTTACAATGACATACAGCTTAAACCTAGAGCATGTTACGGTGCCATTTTCCCTCAATAAGATGAATTAAAAATCAATAAATAAAATAAAATCCACCCACCCAATTTGAACTGGTTGATTGAGGAAGGCGCTCGCCCTCTCTAAAGTGGGTGCGCTTCATTCAATCAGTTGAAGGAGCAAATAAGATACAGAAATCCTCCCCCAAGGAAGAGAAAATTCCTTTTGCTGGATTGTCTTTGAGCTGGGACGTGGGTCTCTTTCTGGTGTAGCTGTTTTTGAGCAATACCTTCCCAGAGTTTCTTCCTGATGAAGATGGTGAATCCAAAAAGCATTTCTCTGTCTGCCTTTCTTCCTCACCCTCAGGTAGTCCCCCAGACAGACAACAGTCTCCTGGGCTGTCCACAGTTCAGACTTCTTGGAGTATTTTAACAACAGAGCATCTGGGAAACAAAGTTGAAAATGGATTTTGCTTTTTTTTTTTTAAAGAAAGGTGCAGGTAGGAATGAAGACCAGTGGGCAGGCAGGAAGAGAGGGAAGGAAAAAGCATTTTATTTTTATTTAGTTGCTCATACTTTTGTTTTCCCCCTTGAACCTGGGACTTGAACTCAGGGGTATGTGGCCTGTGCTCCTTCATAGGCAACTGACCTAACCACTATTGCACCAGGGCGCTCTGCATGTTACTTTCAAAAGCACATTGCATTCATGACCAGAGTTGAAGTGACAGGTTCTCACCCAGCTCATGTGAGCTCTTCTCGATATATTTTCTCAAGTTGCAGCCTTTGCCAGGACTGCCACTCAAAAGTCAGTGAGGAGCAACAAAAAGCAAAGCTTCACAAATACGAGAAACAGCCTCTGAGTCACAACATCTCTTGTTTGTGATGGCCAGAGTTTCTGCATGAAAATAGTGGAAAAGAGAGGACTTTAAAAAGAACAAAACCCCAGAGACCGTGTTGGGGTCTTGGGAACAAACCTACATTTTCTTCTAATTATCTGGAAGGCCAGATAAAAAAAATGTGTGATAACATAGATACAAATAAATAATCTCACCTGAAGGAGTCCTGGAGCTCCGAGATTATATATTAAAGCCACCCTAGGCACATTCTGGTGGATTAGCAGTTTGGTACCGTTTACGTCCACCCCCAGGACCCAGGTCATGTCCAGGGGCTGGGGGAGCAGCCAGGATGGCCAAGTAGATAAAATGGACGAAATGTTTCTTCCTCCTCTCTCCTCCTACCTGCCTCTGCTCACCTTCATTCCTACCTGCACCTTTCATTAAACAACAAAAAAAAGTGTTCCCTAATTTTCTCCTCATTGTTTTCAGCTGGGAAAGTGCAGGAATTGTCAGAGAAAATATAGCTACTGTACAAACATGTCAACACAGCTAAAAAGGGAAACGAAGGGATTGTCTCTCCATCAAAGAAAGGAAGAACTGGACAAGACAGTGTCCTCCTGAGAGAAAGACCACGAACCCTGAGGAGGTAATGCCACATTTGGAAGCCAAGTTCAAATGAAGTGAACAAGGACCCTGCGTCGAGCTGTGAGACTGGATAAGTGAGCAGGAGCCTGGGGAGAGAAACGACTGAGAGGAAGATAAGCCCTCAGGTCTGGGCCGGGAGGGCCGGGGACTGGGGGCTGTGTGAAGGTGACGCGTCACGGATGTGACTGGAATGCAAGGTGTCTTGCACACACAGAGGAAGGAGAGCGCACTGAAGAGCAGAGGAGGAAATATATGGCTCATTCTGTCTCGGCTGTGCATCTCCAATGTGGTTTTCACCCACAAACGGGCCCAGACAAGACAAGAAAGCAGCTACCCAGCTCTGAGAAATGTGCTTCTGAAACTGCAGAATCTCACGGTACATTGGGAAGGCCTGTGAGTAGAACACTTTGCTTCTTTTCATAAGAAGCTCGATCTGTAGTGTAGTCTGATTTCAAGGCAGCAAGTAAAACAGGGACAAGTCGGAGTTCTTGACAGTGAGTTTGTGAGAAGTCACTGGGGAACCCTGGACCAGTACTGATGCCGGGGGGCCACGCCACGGACCCACAGGTGCGAGCTCTGGGATGAGGCTCTGGAAACTGTACAGAGCCCCCTGGGGGCTTCTCCCTTGAGAATCCACCGCTACTTTAGAAGCCTACTTTAGTCACCAGAGCTTAGCAATCCACATAGCTATTCCTTCTGAAATTTACGTTGCTAGTTTTCTTTTTTCATGCAAATGGGTCTTCAGAATCTTGGAGGGCATCACAAAATGGGTCTCTGGGCTAATAGAACTTTCTCGTGTCTCCTCCCACCTTCTCCACCACTTCTAAGTGGTGGTGGAGGCACTGAGTGCTGGGCAGCCCCCGGCCCTGGTTCCTGGGAGTGTCCGGAGCTGTTCTTGTACCAAGAATAGCTGGGACACCTGCTCTGTCCACTGGCTGGGAAGAAACCTCCTAGGCGGACAGCGTGAAAATCCCTGCGCACTAGAAGGATGATGTTAAAACTCTGTCCAAAAGGGTGTGAATGGGGAAAAAGAGACAAATCTAGTGGGAGGGAGAGGAGCCAGTTGGTGACAAGAATCCATGGAGAAGCTAGGCGCTGAGTGGATACCTGACTGATGACTGTTCTGGGTCCTCAGAGACCCTGTCCCCCTGACTGCCTTTGTGTCCACTGCACCCCTGATGTGAAGTGGCCAGAGCGAGCCTCCGCTCTTTGCATCCGTTAGAGTCCATTGCAAAAAGAGCAAGGGAGCCCTAAAAGACGCTGCCTATGCTCACAGAGCATAAGGGGGTGTATGCCCTTCGTGACTTTGAGGAATCTGCACGCCAAGTTATTCGCTGGCCCCAGACGCTCCCTGGGGCTGTCCCCACCGAAAGGTTCTTACCGTGAGCTCCGCTCAGCTGCCTGGGCTTAAACACCCCGGTGTCCTCCAGTCTCTGGAACAGCCAGTCATGCCTCACCCCTGCCAAGAGTTTTTCCAGGTCGTCAGGCTGCAGGGTGCGAGCCTCGAGGATCTCTTGCCTCGTTGTCCCGGGCAGTGACACAAAAGAGCTCCCGCTGGAATTCAGAAAGGACCACGGGCCCCCGCCCTCGGAAGAGCCGCTGGAAAACGCCGGGGATTTCAGCCACCAGGCCGAGGCCGAGCTGGAGCTGTGGCTGCAGTTCAGCAAGTCTGCGGCCGCATTCCCGTCCTCCGTGGTGGCGCAGTCCTCGGCGGCCACCGGGAAGGCAAGGCGGCTGCTGCCAGGGGAGTCGGGCGGCCCCGGGGCGCACGGCCCGTGAGAACCGCGTCGGCGCGGCGGGGGCGCGTGCGTGCTGTCCGGCGCCCAGTCGTCCTCCCCCACCGTGGCGGCATCGGCGGGGTCCACGCCCCGCCCGGGCCAGCCGCCGCTGCTCCCCGAGTCCGGCTTTCGAGCCAGCCAAGCCGGGGTGCGGGCGCCGCGTGCCTCACCGAGACTCTGGGCCAGAGAGGTGACCAAGGCCACGTGAGCGCCTCCGGGCACGTCCCTCGTGCTCTCTGCTGTTTCTTCCTCTGGGTCAACCCCGGGGGACAGCTCTCCGCCTGCAGGGCCGGCGCCTCTTGGGCCGACTTCTCCCTTCCAGGCTGCACGCCTGCTGTTGGCATCGCAGCTGATTTCTGGAAACTCGTCAATTATTTCAAAGTCTTCCTCTTCTGGGAAGGAAGGATATGTGGCCCCGTTTGGGGGGCGGCCTGAATCAGAGCCCCCTGGGAGCCTGGGCCCAGGACTGCCGGCTCCCCGCGTGTCTCCGGGGGCTCCTTCTGACATCCCTGTGCCGGAGGCCAAGCGCGGGCCCCTATCCTGAGTGGGAGGGCAGGGGGTCACCGGCGTGTGTTCACACAGCTGATTTTGAGGAGACGCTACACTGTGGTCCTTGGACGCCTGGAGAGACAGGCTGCACAGTCCTGAAGACAAGGACCAGGGGGCTGTGCTCGACCGTTTGTGCGGGGGTCCCTCAGACCAGGCAGAGGTACTCCGAGCATCCACCAGATCGTCCTCGCCAGGCTCTTTTCTGGCTGACCCACCGTCACCCTGATAACTCACTTCCTCCCAGCTGGTAGAACTGAACCCTGAAAACGCGCTCCAAGACCGGGAGCTCAGGGACGGTCTCCCAGCAGCTGCCCACTCTCCACTGGGTTCTGGGGACACCATCTCGTCCTGATCCACCGAGATGCGAAAAGCCTCCGAACGGGTCCAGTTTCTCCTTCCTGCCCTCCTGGGTCCACCCCGGCCACCGCTCACCGCCTGGGAGGGAGGCATCCCAGCGCCTTTGGGAAATCGTGGCTGGTCCTCAGTGGCACTCACTGTATGGGCGGTTTTCGTCTCTGTCTTTAGAGCAGTGATGCAGATGCCTGTTTCGCTCTCTTTCTGTGTCTTCAGGTTGATGCTACAAGTGTTTTCAAACACTTCGCACACTGCCGTGTGGTGCTGTGCATAGCTTTCCAGGATTTTGTGGAAATCCACTTTCCTGTGCAAGAGGGGTTTGTCCAACCCACGCGTGAAGGCCTCGGGAATGTAAGACCTGTCATCTACCTTGGAGAAGCTTTGGACCTGCAAATGCTCCTTCACGCGGGTGACAGCAGACATGATTTCCCCAGCCAGGGCCTCCCTCTCCCGGCTTCCGGAGGCCATGCCGAAGGCGTACAGCTTGCCCACCGCCTCGCTGCAGAGCTGCCTGGCAGCCAGCACCGGCTCCGTGTCCCCGCAGAGTCTCCTGTGCGCTGTGGCCAGACCAAAGGCGGCTTTGAGAAAACTGTGCAGTTCCTGCTTCCCAGTAACTGGCTCATCGTGTCTCTTGGTGAGGAGGCCAATTTCAAAGGCCCCTTTGGCTTCACACAGATACGAGTTTCTCAATCCTGGAGGACAGTCGGGAGCACTGCTATATGAGAGCAAGCATGTGCCACGGATATTCTAGGAGGAACACACACCAGACGGGCAGTGAGAACCTGAGCCAGAAGAAGGAGCTGGGATTGGCTGACATGAGGAGGCCAATGAGCCCTCACACTTTTTGATCAAAGATGTTAGAGCTTGTCACTGGCTGACAGTTTTAACAGAGCCTGGATGTGGATGTGGAGATAAGTTTCTACGTGCAAGTAAGGTTGTTATATCGCACATCGTTTATTTAATTGTCAGAACAGTGACTTCCATACTCCTCTGTGCAATTGGACATCTTGGGCTGTGTCTGAAAATGAAAGATTTGGGGGTATCCAGCCCAGAGATCCGCATTAAGAGGATCCAGGCTATAGCCCAGGAGTAGCTATTCTGAAAAGGCTCTCTGAGTGAGTCTGACACGCAGGAGCCACCGTTCTAGAGCACACGATGCCACATGTGACCCCAAGCCTATGCTACGGTGAACCCTTTCCCGCCCACGGTCCCGTCACTGGGGACAGTGAGGGCTGTGCTGTTACCATGGCTGTGAGCACGAAGAGGGGCGTGTAGGGGCTGAAGGCAGCCGCCAGCTTGCAGGCTTCAGCGGCCGACAGCAAATGGTGGTCAAACTCCGTCAGCAGGCCCTGTGGGGAAGAGCAGTCAAGTGTGGGGGGGACGCCGTTCATCCATTGCAAAGGCCCATTTCAGACACTCCTCCGCTTCGCCCTCAGGATTCTAAGGGACACCCTGCGCCTCATCGCAGTTCAGTTTTGAACAGTTCCAAGAACATGGGCCGAAAGAGCCTGGGGTGCAGGCCTTCCTTTGCCCCAGCACCCTGATACCGCCCACCGCCACTGCGCCCCTGAGAAGGTCTGAGATGTGCAAAGCATTTCACTTTCAGGATCGTGCCAGTGCTTGGTTCACAGGAGGTTTGCCCATCTGCAATCAGATTAAATGATGGTGTCTAATTCTTCTTGGCAAAGGAACCTTTAATTTATGACTTCAGGGGGTGTCCTGGTGGCCTAGCATTCTGGTTCACCCTGGGAGCCATCCCATCTGCATCCCAAGGTTCCTGGTTCAAGACCCATGGGGCCAGGGGGAGCAACCCATGTGAACAACTAAATAAAAATAAATAGGATGCTTCTTCTGCCTCTGTCTTCCTGTCTGCCTGTTCACTTTCATTCCTGCCTGCACCTTTCCTCTAAAAAAATAGAAATTAAAAAAATGTGACTTCACAGCAATTAAGATTAATTTACTTTGCAAATATGCACTGAGCAGCTCCACGTGGCCAGCAATGGACTAGACGTGAAGGAGACAGTGAGCCCACAGTGCCCCCAGGCACAGTCCACATAAGGCCCAAGGACCAGGTTTGTGGCCTAGGTGTGGGGATCAACTAAAATGAACAACTAAATAAATTAAATGCTGCTTCCTCCCCTCTTTTCCTGCCTTCCTGCTGCTTGCCTGACTTCATTCCTGCCTGCTACTTTCCTCTTAACAAACAGCAATAAAGTATTTTTTAAGGAAGGTATGCATGTTGTTTCTCTTTGACATAATTCTACTGCACACTTAAGAGACCACAATGTACTATAAATATGACTATCTTATGCTCCACAAAACCAAATTATGTGTGTGACTCACTTTATTGCTGTGGGCTGAATTGTGCCTGTATTGAAACACACACACCTTTCGACTTGTAACAGAATGTGCACATATTAGTCAACATTATTATTAAGGCTAAGAACCTGAAACAAGTGACTGATGCTCTGATTTGAACAGATGTTGACTAAAGCATTAGAATTATTATCCCGTGGAGACGGCCCAAGTGTGGAAACTGAATTTTGTGATAATTTGCAAGGAAACAGGTTGGGTTCAGAGCATTTGTGACTTTGATGACATTTTTCATTCCCTCACTGGTCATTGTCTGTGTGCCCTCTGGATGTGCTGTGCTAGGTGCTGGGGTAATAAAGCTAAATTGGACACCCCAGGAACGAACCACACATATTCATCTAAGAGGGGAGATGCTGCACCCTGATTCCTGGAGAGAGAATGAACGCGACTGTCTGACCATCAAGAATAAATTTATCAGTGTTGTAGAGGCAACATGGCTTTGACCAGTGATAGTTACCAAGTTAACCTGTGGATTGTTTTTAAACTTGTCATAATCTTTCTTGCTCATGGACACGAAGATGTCTGCCAGGATGCCCAGCGACGTGGAGATACCCTGCAAGGAAAATACAAACACTATTTGGGAATTCGCAATCAATTATTGCTCGCACATGGCCTAACTGTAATGATTAGCCCTCCACACAGACCTTTGCTTATTCTTCTTGTTATGTAATTATTACATGAGATGCTTTTGAACTGGATGCCACAGGCCATGAAAGATCATCACGTCTGAGCACGCAATCCTAATGGAGACACATTACCCTGCACTACCAACAAGACTGATGCAGACCGCCAGGCCCGAAGAGCCGGCTGGAGCCAGAGTCCTCGCGCCCACCCCATCAAACCTGTGTTGCTCAAGGCCTGGAGGAACATGCTGCTGACACAGCTCAGCAGGGCCACTGTACCTCAGCTCACCAGGAAAGTTCCCGCAGTTGCAAAGAACGTGTCCCTGAGGAGGGGTGCCAACATCACACCTCAATTTCTTGAATAGAAATGCTATGTAAACAAATGATCGACATCTTTGCTCACTCAACTCAAGGGAAGTGATTTTACAGATAATCAATTTGTTTACCTCAATTTACTCTGCAATCAGATAAACATTAACACCGTATTTATTCTAAACTGTAACTTCTGCGGGCCATGTTACTGTCCCTGAAAATTGGGTGTGGCTTACATATGAAGGGGGCTACAGTTTACCTGAAAAGAAAGTTGCTAAGTATGAGATCCCTTATTAAATTCTTAAGAGTTCTGCTAATTTTCTTAATCCCTTATTATGTATTTAAGATTTGCAACAAATTAATTCTTCACTCCTTGTTATTTCTCATTTCTTACTTTTTTTAACTTTGTAAATAAACCTTAGTATTTTCTATTTTTTCATGAAGGCCTTTTGAGAAAATGGGGCGCAGCTTAGAATCCACAGTGGCTTAGAATCGAATATGGTATGAATAAAAGGGACACGTGATTCAGCAGTCGATAGTTACAACTAAGTATGGAAACAGGGAATCTATTCCAGGAGTCTAGCTATGACTGAGGACAGAGCAAGACACTGGAGGAAGCTACCAAATATTCCTACTTTCATGCTCATGTTGAATCCATAAAAGCAGAACCAGTAATACTGAGAAATGACAAGCTGAATTACGCCATAAGAGGATAAGCATGCAAAGGTAAAGATAGGAAAGGAGGAGAGAAGCAGTAGACAAATATACAACCTTTTTATCTGGCAAAGGAAGTGTCAAATATCCAGTGATTGAGGTGCAGATTAAGTCCGCTGCTTCATACCACATTCCTGGAAAAAAGGGGGAGATGGGACAAGCTGCTAGTATCTGTGCTTTTGAGCTAGAAATACCTTGGGAAACTGACACAGAAAGAAGAGTCCTGGATTCTGCTAGGAAAACTCAGGGGCAGACCGGATTGACAGCAATATGTTGTGCCAGCTGATTTAATACAGGTAATTTCCCCCTTTCACGGGAAAATAAAAATGATTACTATGGAACCTATACTGGCTGTATGGATCAATAAATAACAAACCCCATTATTACAGGAACAAAAATGACCATCCTCTGTTAAACATATTCCTACATTGAAGTTTGCATTTTAAAGTATAAAAGCATTCTAGAAACTTGGCTTGAAAAACTCATGACTAGCATCTGAGAATTCCGCAAGGTAAGGTGTCCGGGAGGATTTAGAACAAGGTGTGACTGTCTCACACGAGTCCTGCTCACTGAGAGTCAGATGGCAGAAACAATGCTGGACCAGACAGTTAACAGCCACCATAGACAACCATCAACTTTAACAAAATCAACAGAGACCATTTTATCTTATTGATGGTCATAAACAACACACCTGGCTGAGGAAACGAAAGGAAGTGGGGACAAACAATGTCAGCCGGGTACAATGGGAATATGTGGAGAGCCCTGGTGGAGCAGTGGTTGGGGCAATCGCCTCTGAAGGAGCACAGCCCATATTACCCCTGGGTTCGAGTTCTGGGTCCAGGGGAAACAACCTGTGTGAACAACTAAATGAAAATAAATAAAAACACATCTTCCTCCTCTCTCTTCCTGCCTGCCTACTAGTCTTCATTCCTGCCTGCACTGTCCTTAAAAAAAAAAAAAAGACAGAAAATCCGCAGTACACTCTGGAGAGCAGACTCTGCACGGGAGCCCGAGGGGCGGGGGTGAGGGCTGCGGGTACCTAGCTTTTGCAGAATCTGCCCTCTGATCTGTATGCAGACCGACTGCACGAGGACCTTGTCACTTTCGTTGCTGTACAGCCAGGTTCCTACATAAAAGAGGGGGAAAAGAAAAGCAGCTGTGGTTTGATTTATTAAAGAAACAGCCTGGTAAAACCAAACTATTTTCTTGGAAGCCTTCATGATCACGAGTTATAGAAGCTCCAGAGACAATCTCTCCATTTCAAGTCCAGTCTCCATGCTGTTACCTCCAGGCTTCCCAGAGCCAACTCCTGGCTGGTCTCCACACCCCGCCTGGCCAGCTCTGCTCTGCACCGGGCTTGGTCATGTCTCAGTGGTAGCAGCCTTGCCAGCCCCTGGCACCTGGGATCTGCTTCCCTGGGGCTCCTTACCTACCCTTCAGGTCTCTGCCTGAGGGCTCTCGCCTTGACCACCTTCCCTGATTCACGCCCCAGCAGCACCATTCCTCGGCCTTGAGCTAGCCTCTCTAGAGCAAACCCAAAATTGGTGAGGATGGTGCTACTGACTCCGCCCTTATGCACAAGTGCATAAGTGCCCCCCGCAACTCCCCCCACTCTCACATGGAGGGTCTTTCTGAAAGCAGGGCCGGCCTGTTGCTGGTCCCTTTGATTTTAAGATAGGAGAGTAGAGGGTGGCTTTTGCTTTACTGTGATCAGGTTGTTGCGTCGGGGTAAAGGTTCCCATAAGGTGGACCCAGGTTTACTGATGAGAGGGCTTTAAAAATATTCATCCTGCCATGCCCTAGTGGCTAAGTTCACCATCTCCAGCTGGCATATTCCACAGACATCTCAAGGACCTGGGTTCAAGACATGGGGCCGGGGTGTGGGGGGCAACAAGATGAATGAAATAAAATAAAATAAAATAAAAATAAAGTGCTCTCCCTCCTCTCTCTTCCTGCCTGCCTGTCCTCTCACCTTCATTTTTGCCTTTAAAATAAAACATTCATCCTGTCCAGCTGAGGGGCAAAGTGGTAGGGAAAGGCTGGGGTCTGAAAGCTGTCAGTGTCCCAACACTGAGAACCAAGTCGGGTTCACCATGACACCCCTCATTCTTTTCTGTCAATCATCCTCTTTGTTTTCCCCCAGTTTTAGCCCGTGCGTGTGTGCGCACGTGTGTATGTGTGTGTGCACACGGCGTAGAAGATGGGAAATGTGCACACAGTATGCGGTCACAAATCAGATTGTATGGTCAATATTTAAATTCCAAACTGTCTCCCGACTAGAAATGTGCACACATTTTGTGGCGGCTGGGATTTTATATTCAAACATACTAAGCTTAAAACTACTGGAAACTGCTCGATTTATTGGGAAACTTGTTGGGAAATTCAGATAAGAGAGCTGAAGGCATAAATCATTTGTTACCCAACCATTAGGATTCGCTTTCTTTGTGTAAATATTGCAAGGCAAGTTATTGCAAGATATTTTAGAATTTTTAGGTTACGAGGTCCCATGTGCTTCCCAAACCATTTCTGTACAGAAAGTCATTAGTGCATTCTTCTGAACGCAGTGACTTGATTCCCAATCGCAATTCTTGTAGAGGCTACTACTGAGCTCTTTCTGAGGCCATAAAGTCCCTGCTTTAACAGGTAGTTCTGGTTAGATAACACGCTCCACAACAAGGCAGGGAAATAGTTTTTTTGTTTCAATTAGAGAAAATTGAGACAGAGAGAAGTAAGCTGCTTGACCAAAGTCACGTCATTCATCAATGGCACAGCCAGGCCCAGACATTTTAGGGACAGTCATTAGATGGTGAGGCTGTTTTTAAACTGGGACTCGGAGGGGCTCAGGGCAAAGAGATGAAAGCGTCATACCTGTAGCTCCGCTGTTGCTGATCAGACTGCTCAGGATATATTCTGCTTTTAAAAGCTTTCCTGAAAGGAAGCAACCAAATGCCACGCAGTCAGTCCTGAACTATGCTTTAAATACTCCTAGCAGGTCATGCGCTGAGCTGACACATTATCACAGAGAGCAAAACCTCTCTTGGCTCTGCTCTGTGTTAAAATACACACTCAAGAGCCACATCCTATTGGAAAGTGAAAGAGAGTGCTTTCAGAAATCGGTACGGTGAGAAGTTGTATAGTATCTGAAACGGCAAATAGATTCAGATAGCTACAGAAATAGACAGAGGATAGATATAGATAGACGTAAATATATAATTCATTCATTTAGACTAGGGCTTGAGAAGTAAAGACAAACTTTTACAAAAGGGTGAGTTATCTTCCTGCAAGTTATACTTAAGAAGTAGAATAGGGTTTCCCATGAATAGAACTATTTACAGATTATCCGGAAGGAAATTTTTTTTTTTTTTGGCGGGGGAAGCAGAGAGGTTCTTTCCAAATTTTTTACTTCTTGCATTTACCACCATAGAGGAGGAGCATTAATGTGCCCAGAAGGAGGACTTGGGACAGTTGCCTAGCTGGACTTCAGATGAATACGGACAGAGGATGTGACTCATTGTGGACAGGGGTGCTTGAATTCATCTCCGCACGGCTGTGCTAGAAGCAGATGGCCTCTCTTTTAGCTCACATGTCTCTGTACCCAGAAGTGGTTCCTGAGAACACTTATCTGTCCCTGGACCTGAGTCAAAGGGTGAGATCCTGACTTCAACCTGGCACCACAGGATAACACTGGTGGGGGATGAGACATTGCATGCGGCAGCGATGTGGATTGTGTGGTCAGAACATGGACTGCGATTCAATTGCCTCAAGCCACTGAGTTTTGAGTGGTTTGTTATAAGAAGACAAAAGCTCCACCTTCTCTGCTTCTTTCCCTCCATGGTACTTGCTACTGTAACGCACATTATATCTTTTGATTATTTGCTTCTTTTCTGGCTCCGGCACTAAAATGTGAACTCCAAGCCAGTTGGGGGTCTTGTACAACTTTTTCCACTGTTCCATCTCATGCACCGCTAACAACCTTTGGCTCAGAGCAGATGCTCCATCAATATTTGTTATGGATCCAAACAAATATCTGTGTCGTGCCACGGATGGTGCTAAGAGCTGGCGACTGAAGGATGAACGAGACAGAGGCGCTGCCTTCAAGGGCACAGTCACAGAGCCTCTATCTGGAAGTATGTGCCACGTGCTAAGACTGTTCGAAGCCACACACGGCATTTGCATTATCTTCACTTGACGGACCCGCAGACACTCTAGTAACAAGACCGAAAGGTCAGCACCGTGGATATGGACTCTCACCGTCTTCCCAGGTGATTTCAGGTCACAGTCCAGCGTGATGTTTCAGGAGGCTGTTTTCAGCCACATAGGATAGAATTTTCTTTGCTTACTGTCCCTTTCTAGCCTCAAACAGAGAAAGAGACATGCAGCACACAGTAATATTTCCGCGGTGTTTTTGAGTTTCCCTCCTTTTCTCTTTCCCTTTCCAGCTTTTTAAGTTGCCACACTCCTTTCTTTCCTCCTTCTCTCAACTTCTTTCCTTTCTCTGTCTTAAATCTCATCATTTAACTACTTTTTATTTGGTTAGTATTCTGTCTCCCTTCGTCCCCCACCCAACTTGTCCTCCGCCATTTAGATTGTGAGCTGGTCATGACTGCCGCCATCCCCTGAGCCCTCGTGCAGGCCGGGGCCAGCAGGAAGATTTCAGCATAGACCTGTCAGAACAAGAAAGCCAGTTTCTGAACTCACAGGTCAGGGTCTGATAAAATTCATCCATACCCATGTATTTAAAAGAGAGCTGTACCATGAAATACTGTGGAATCCTCTCTATCGAAGCTACCTCTCTTCTAAACAAACTGGTCACAATGGTCTCACGGCTTCCTCGGGATCAGGAAGAACTCGAGTTGTTGCTGAGCAGCCAGAGAGAACTCATAAAACTAACACAAAAACCGAAAAGGTGAGTTTGGTGGTGGAAGGCCATGCTCAACATTCCCC
Organism: Solenodon paradoxus; assembly: GCA_004363575.1. Taxonomy (NCBI): domain Eukaryota; kingdom Metazoa; phylum Chordata; class Mammalia; order Eulipotyphla; family Solenodontidae; genus Solenodon; species Solenodon paradoxus. Next base: position 28,766 of record RJWH01002285.1, read on the forward strand.
TCAGTTTCCACGGCCCCCAGAGCAGTTGTGTCTGTCATTCACATGTCCTTCCAAACTCCCCTCGATGACAGCCAACACCAGACCTCCCCTTGCACACGCCTGCCCTCACCGCCTGTGCTGTCCCCTGCTCTCTTCACACACCACGCCCTTTGAGGCCTCAGGAGGAACATTCATTCTGAGCTTCCCCTCAGACCCCCAACTGCAAACACCAAACATAAAATATCTCAAATGAGGGACACCTGAAGGAAGACATTTTTCTAAGTGCAACACAGTCCCTGGAGCTTTAGAAAACTCAAGAATAAAACGCAGGCACCATTTAGGCTGGGATGCAAGAAGTTGAAAGGAGATGAACTTGGGTTTTTGCAGTTAACATCCACAGCCCATTTCTCCCAGGTGCTTTTATCTCTGTCCCTCTCTGCATCCAGCCATGTAGAAAAGTTAGTAAGGTTCCTTTCAAGGACATGGAGTAGTTAGAAGTATTTTAACCTCTTCAAAACCAGAGTTATTAAAACAATAACAATAGCGAAAATCAATTCCAAAAATGAGCTACTCCTGTTTCTGGGAGGGGCAACCAGCCTTCTATTTTCTTCCTTTATTCTTGCACTCTGGAAAACGAGAATAGCAGGCCACATGTCTCTGAACCTTGTGGTGACAGGTATTTTAAATCATTCATGCATTCTGTGGACGTGGACTGTGCTGTAATCCAAGCAAGGCCCTCCCGCTCCAGATCCCCTCCACATTCCACCCCAAGTTAGAACGTCAGCCTCATTTTTCACTTCATTCAAAGTGACAGAAGAAGAAAAAAAGATACTTTCAGGCCTAATCAGGTACTGTACCGGTGTTCCGAGTGACAGGAAAAAAAACCCCTCAAATTACTTCAGTGGGCTTGTCAGCTCTTTTGTGAACATAGTCAAGTGGCCCTGCAGAAAGGAGACAGGAAAGCGAAGAGAAAATAGTCTAATTCTAATCTGCTTTTGAAAGGCTCCTGGTCAGAAGTATAGCGATTCAGATACCCCTGTTTGAAAGCAGCAGGGCAGATTTGTTCGAAGACAAAAGCTCCAATTAGTATTTTCCACACCCTTTCACAATTTTCTCTACTGCCTTTGGCTCTGAACTCCTTTATGCCAGGGCCTTTGTGCTGGCAAGAGGCGGGTGGGAGGGCAAGGCGGGCTGGCCGGGAGCAGGCAGCCTGGAGAGATGGCTCTCGGGCCGGTGCCCGCTGTCCCTCACAGAAGTCAAGTGGAGGGACGGGCAGTGGGCCACAGGCCAGGGACACGGGGATGGGGACGAGGAGGGCACCCACCTGCATGAACGCAGACTCGGGCCTGGCGAATGACCACCTGGGGGGCGATGGGAGTCGCTGGCTGTAACCTGTGCAGGCCTTTGGCCACCTGCAGGAGGGGGCCGGACACATCGAGGCTGTACAGGAACCGGTCAGTTAAGAACACGATGGCCGCTGCGGTGGCACAGTCTCTGGCGAGGATGGAGGCCCTCAGGGACACCTGCAGGACATCGAGGGACACAATCAACCTGGCCGAAAACTGAGGTCATCTGGGCACTGAACCCAAAGAACTAAATATCAAGTCCAATTCAATTGTGTGGTACCGTCATACTTCTTGTTTTCCACTTCCCCCACTGCATTGCTAAAAGCAGATGCGCGATAAAGCCGTACTTCCTGCAATCCTTCCCTCCCTCCGTCCTCCCTCCTTCCTTCCTTCCTTCCCTCCCTCTCTCCTCCCTCCTTCCTTCCTTCCTTCCCTCCCTCCCTCCTCCCTCCCTCCCTCCTTCCTCCCCCTCCATCTCTCCATCCCTTCCCCTCACCCCGCCCCTCTTCCACAAATGAGATTACACTAGATGACACTAGACACTAGACATGGGCCTGCTGCTTGGTTCTTTCTGTCACCATAATGTCCAAGAGCTCTCCATATCAGTCCATAACAACCGGCCTCATTCAATGCCCACATTTTAATTAAGAAGAAATATAGAAGTTTAGGTACATTTAACATCTGATTTATATGATCATGTCTAGTTAATGAATAATGATAAAAAGAAACCAGGTATGAAAAGAAAGTAGACCACAACAAGTGAGAATTTGAGATGAATGAGGCCAGCTTTTATGGAAAAAAGATCATCTTTTGGTCTCTTAAGGTGTTAGACTCAGGGCAGTCAAGTCGCACAGTTATTATTGTAATGATTTCTCACCCAGGAGCACTACCTCCATTTGCTAAACTGGATCAAGTAGAGTTTCTCTGGCCGTGCTCGCTGACGGATGAAGACTAGAGAACACTGAAGCGCTGTGCACTTTTCCACCACCGTGCCACTACAAGAGAGGCATCGCTCTCCCTGCCACACAATTCGAAGTACTGACGCTTGTTGGGCAAAAATAAGTGCCAGGCACAGTGCCAAGTGTTTTGCTTATATTGAGTCGTGTGATTCTCACACCAATCCTATGAGGCTGAGTCTATAATATTATTCCTATTTTATGGATAGGAAACTACAGACTCGTAGAGTAGATGCCAGAATGACACTGAATCCAAACCCACTTTCACAAGGGCCAGTCTCGAGTCACATGTCTCCTGTGTTTCTTTATAATTACGTGGGACCCATTTCCTGAGTTTGCATGAGCGAGCTTCTTTTCCCTGCTGCCAAGAAAAATCAAACAAACAAAAACAAAACCCACAAAAATATTTCCATCTAAAATTGAAATGCTTAAAACTTCTATTGAAAAAGGTTTATATGGTGAAAAGAAAAATAAATCAATAGAAACTGACCCCCAAATGACTATTTTTATAACTGTATTTCAGACACTCAAGAAAGTAGAGTGAAAATTAGGTGGAATGAGGGACATGGGCGATATAAAAAATGGTTCAAAGGAAACTAGAGATAAAAATATGTCTGAGTGGTGGGTGTGGTGTGTTATCACACATGTGATGAGGAGTGAGCGTGCACTCCTAAAACCTATATGGTCCTATAAATCAACGTGATCTCAATTAAAAAGTATGCATACAAAAGTATGCTATAAAAGAATATTGAGCTATAAGACTACAGATCACATCTATAAAATATCTGTGTTAATATCTATCCACAATCTGTATCAACACGAATATGAAAATCTCACTTTTGGTGATCAAAGAATATATGTAACGTCTGGGCCGTAGACACAGACAAGACACCTAGTTTGTCTGCTATCGCCACCATTTATTTGTCAGGGCAAGTTAATCCACCTGTCTGAGTCTCAGTGGCCTCATCCGTGACAAGCGGGTGATGTCTACTTGCAGAACCGTGTCAGGATCAGAGAGGAAAGTGGTCAGATGCTCACACAGAGCCTGACATACCGCAGGGACTGAACGAGTGACGTGGAACACGACGGGGCAGGCGTGTGGGGAGGTGGACAGAAAAGAGAAGTCAGCTCACTTCTCCGCACTCTCTGTGCCACAAAGTAAAAACGAGCACAGGCAGACAGACTCAGGATAAACATCAGCGGAACTTTCAACAGGGTGAACAGGAATGACCAGATCACGACATGGCATCCGTCAGGTTTCTCTCAGAAAATGGCTACACCTCCAGTCCCTTTGCCTCTCCTTCTTCTGCTGCTGGAAACCAAGAAAGAGGAAAAGGGCAAGCTGTGTGCCATGGTGGGGAAGCAAGCACCTCCCGCAGGCCGCCTCCCCCGCACAGAACAGGGTGAGCCCCTCAGGTCCCCCAGGGCAGCCTCCATCCGCACGCACCTGTGCGCGGTGCTGGGGCCCCCACCAGCACGCCATGTATTTGAACAGAGAACATGGCCTCATCTATTTTCCCCCCTTCTACTCTTCATAGATGGGAGCACAAAAGCCTGGGCGAGGGTGACCTGCAGACAAAAGGCCTTTGAGTTCCTTGGAAAAGTAGACTTGGAGGAGGATGGAAAGAATCCAAGTGGTGCTATTATTTCCACTTGCACTAATTAGACATTTTTCTGTCAGCCATTGAGCACTGCTGAGAGGCCAAACTCGCTGAATTCATTTCTAAAGTGTTTACAGAAGTTTGCATCTGTTTGTGTCTCTTCAGGAGGAAAATAAGCACTTCAATAGCATTGTGGAAAATCTAAACGCAGCATCCCATTCTGGAGGGCCCGGCTGTCCCTGCAGCTGCATAACTTAACTCCGTCCAGGGCCCGGACCCGCACGTCGCTCTCAAAACCCAGCGGCGCACGGTGGCAGCGAAGTCAACTGGGCTGCCGCCTGTCACTCTGCCTGTCCCTCTTTTGAACCGGCCGCACGCTGCGCTCCATACTGATGGCGCTGGGTGTCATTCTTGCAAGTGTGTCTCCTGCGTCGACCAGCACGCTGAGAAATTAATACCCACTTTCATTCCCTGCCAAGTGAGCGGATAGTACATTCCTGAGCAGCAAAGCAGAATACATTTATCACTGTCCTGGGAAGCGCCCCCACATGCAGGCGGGGCAGCCCTTGGACTTCAGAAGGAGACATGAGAAGGAGGCCCGGGTGTGTGGTGGGCAAGGCTGTGCAAGAGAAAGTTTCTCTACGGCCAACCGGCCCGGGTTGTGCACAATTAGATTAACATGAAAGAGAGCCCCTCCTCCCCTGCTCCCCCAAAAAAGGAAGAAAAAGAAAACAACACAAAATCCCTAACCCACTGCCTACACAGCCAGTGCCTTTGAAATGCATATTGGTCGACAAGGAATTTGATTCAGGATTCTTTGTCTTTGGGTTTCTGGGCCCATGGCTGACCTGGCCCTGCATAGAGGATTCACAAATGCCATCTTTTTAGGGAGGGTCACAGAAATGGAACCTTCACGTTAGAAGGAGTAGGCTGGAACTCAAAACACAAGTGAATAGGAATTGGATTCCTTTCTCTTTCCACAGAGGCTGGCTTAAGGAGAAGATTGTTCGAAACACCATAAAATTGTTTTTCTTATAGAGCGAATGTTTAAATAAAAACATGTAGATGCAGGTGGGGGTGTGCTGGGCACATGCACACACAGACACCAGACAGTTGTTTTTCACATCTGCTCCCGGGATGGGGAGGAAATATGGGGTTCTAATTGAGTTTCTGGCACAAAGGAACTCCATGGCTAGGAAGCTGAGTCAGGTGGAAAGGAATTAAACTCCACAGTGAGATTTCAATACACAGAAGATTGAAAAAATGCTAAAGAGCCTTTTCTCAGAGCTTTGGCTGAGGAGTCGCAAGGAAAGGCGTGTGCTGTGTTCATGGCTCCCTGCATTAGCTCAAGCCCCGCCCGACGCCAGCATTGAGGAGTTGGGGTCCCAGCTACGGGTTCAATGCCGAGAAGTGTTCGCAGCAGTGACAATGGTGGCTGTTCTCAAGGGGGGGCGCGGTGAAGGGACTCAGAACCGAAGCCATCTGGCATTGCAATTGGTAATAGCCGTATAAGGGGAATTTATTGCTGCAGAGCAAATTGGGAGATGGGAAAAAGGCAAGGGAAAGAGGTAGGGGATGTCTGGAGGTGAGGAATTAGCAGAATGAACATGAGAACTGTGATGGACGCCAGCATAGTTACACATCAACAATGAACGCAGAGCCAGAGTCCACCCCATGCAGGTGGATAGCTCGGGGCAAGGGGAGACCAGACATGGCAGGTCCGTATGTATGTGCCCCTGAGATGTGAGGAGGCGAGAGAATAACCTCTCCTTCTTAAGGCTTGCACCCATACTTCTTCCCGTCTGTGATGCCCAAGGCCTGTGCATGGTTCACTGGTCTTCGCTTCCTCTTACCAGTGGTGCCTGCAGATTCCAGCACTTGGGAAATAGTTATCATCTTTTTCTCTGTCTCCATCCCTCATAACGACACCATGGACCACCTCCCTGTGCAAGTGGAGCTGGCTGTGGACACACCGCCCGCGGAAGGGATCAGGGTGGCTCTTCTGGAGGTCGGCTTGGCCCTCCTCTGGACCCCAGGGTGCTGGGGCCACCGTGACCGTAGTCATTGTCATCATGCTTAGTGCTGCCAGCATCACACTGAGGACTCACTCAGCATGCTGGCCACGTCCCCCTTCCCTCGACCTTCATCACCGATGCCCCCGTCAGTCATTCCTGGAGCACGTCCTCACGACACCATCAAGGTCAGGGTCTCCACTCGCACTTGGGATTCTCTGATCTTTCTCTCCTGTTCTGTCAGTGCACTTCTTCCCAGGGTCCTGCACCCCTGAAGAGGCGTCCACACATGCCCGACCTGACTACATTTTGCTGTGCCATCAATCCCCTTGTGTCCTCACCCGCCTCTTTAAAGTCCAGGGCGCATCAATGATGACTTTTGTCCTCACACCACTGCTGCTACTTTCTGCTTCCATCACCTTTGTCTGGCAATTCCAATCATGGACTGCGAAGGGGAAGTGTCGGCCTCCCATGAAAGTCACCAGGGGGATTTAAACACCACGAACGCCCAGAGGGCAGGTAAGTCCAGGCTCTGGGGTGTCCCCAGGTGATTCCAGTGCACAGCTAGAGCTGAGCAGCCCTGACCTTCGGCCTCCCCGGCCCTCACATCCACCTCTCCGCTGGCAGTGGGATGTGCTCACTGACCAGATGGCAAACCTGACTCAGCCTGTCCTTTCTTCTCTCCGCAAACCTTCCTTCAGGTGCTATAGTAAGGAGAGGGGCCTGCCAGCAACACAAGGGGTCTGGAGTGAGGCGTTTTCCAGCTCATTTGTCTGAATACCCAAAGCTGCACTCTCCTATCAGTTTAGAATAATAAATGTTGCTTCCTTTTTTTTTTAAAAAAAAAGGAAAGGTGCAGCAAAATAAAGGTGAGTAGAGACAGGCAGGAAGAGAGAGGAGGAAGAAACATCTATTTATTTTATTCGGTTGTTCATCTTGGTAGTTCCCTGGGCCCTGGGTCTTGAACCTGGGTCCCTGGGATGGGTGTGGACTATGTCCAGTGGATTTACTTGCAAAGGTTGCTCTTTGGCATCTGTTTTTGTTAGTTGTGAACACAGGAGGGGAAAACTAACATTAGTCGCTTAAAGACCCCAAGTTAGGTCTAATTCTCTACTTAACTCGAGCTTCTACCCAGCTCACGGCGTGTGGTTTTATAAAAACACTCACCTGACACTGGAAACCAATGACCATAACCTGAAGCTGCCCCAGCACGGCCTGCTCTACACTCTTCCAGGCCTCCGTCTTCAAGCCACGCTGCTTGCAAACAGCCTCCTTCTGTTCTGCGTGATTACTGTCCTCATCTCCACTGGATCCTTCTCACTGGCGTATACACATAAAAGATCTCCCATCTTTTTTGTTTTTAAAGGAAAGGTGCAGGCAGGAATGAAGTTGAGCAGGCAGGCAGGCAGGCAGGCAGGAGGAGAGAGGAGGAGGAAGCACTTTATTCATTTTATTTAACTGCTCACGTTGATGCTTCCCCTGGGCCCTGCGTCTTGAACCCAGGACCTCGGGATACATGTGGACTGTGCCCAGGGTGTACGAGCCTACTAGGCCATGAGAGTACGCCCCATCTTTTTTTATTAATAGTAATATTTAGTGTTTCTTTTGTTCACAATGCTATATTCATTTTAGGATACTGAGTCTCAGTCTATATTTCACACCACACCTACCAGCAGGGTTCCATGTCCTTCATCACCATCTTTTCCTCTCTCTGCCCGCCGACCCCACTCCCCTAGTAATCACAATCCTGTGCTGTTATTTTTGTTGGAATTTGTATGTTCATTTGTTTCATTTCACTATATTCTACGTGAGTGAAACCATCCTGTATTTCTCTTTTACGCTCTGACTTATTTTTGCTTAATATGATCCCCTCCAGTTCCATGCAGATTATTGCAAAGGGTATAATTTCACCGTTTTTAACAGCTGCATAGAGTTCCATTGAGTATCTAGACCACAGCTTCTTTACCCAGCTATCTATTGATGGGCATTTAGGTTGTTTCCATGTCTTGACATTTGTGGACTGTGCTGCCAAGAACATAGGGGTGCAGATATTTTTCCTGATTAGAAATTTTTTATCCTCTGAGTATATGCCCAGGAGTGGGATTGCTGGATCAAATGGTAGACCCTCTTTATTTTTTTTTGAAGAAGCTCCATACTGCTTTCCAAAGAGGTTGCACCAATTTATATTCCCACCAATAGGGTAGGAGGATTCCCTGTTCTCCACACCCTCTCCAACACCTGCAATTTCCAGGCTTTTTGATACAGTCTTACTGGTGTGAGGTGGTATCTCGTTGTGGTTTTTACTTGCATTTTTCTGAATAGCTTTAAAAAGTCTCCCCTTAACCACAGACTTTTGTCTTAGTCTGTGTAGGCTGCTATCACAAAAATGCCATAAACTGGGTGGCATAAACTCTGTTATAAATGTAAATTTGTTTCTCACAGTCTGAGAAGCTGGCAAGTCCAAGGTCAAGGTGCTGGCAGATCTAGTGGTGAGACCCCTTCCTGGTTCACAGGTGGCATCTTCTCACTGTGTCTTTCTGGAGCCTCTAAGGACACCAATCTCAGTCATAAGGGCTCTACCCTCCTGGCCTAATCACCTCCCATGGCCTCACCTCCTAACACCATTAAGACTCCAGCTCTGCTCCATTTCTCTATCCCTCTATAGCCAATCTCAAAAAAGCCGTCTAAACCGTCTTTATTTCCCCACCTTCCATTCTTGCTGAAATCTACAGCTTTTATCCCCAATATGTCACTCAACTCATTCTTTTTCAAGCTGCCAACAACTTTATAATCCAATGATCACAGATTAATTGATTAATCCGACAAGCATTTGGCTATCACAATCACTCTCTCCTTGTTTGTTCCTGTGATGTCTGGCATTTCCCACTTTCCTGGTTTTCCTTCCACCTCAGCTGGCTGCTCTTCATCACCCAACTTTGGTGGCGCCTCCTTCTTTCCAGCTTCTATCTTGTGAAGCCCCCAGGCTCAGACTGTCCTGTGACCTCCAATACCATGCCTGCTGTTACACCCCAAATTTAAATATCACCCTGCGTCTCCTTCCTGAAATGCTGTCTTGTATATGAAACTGCCTAGAAAATAGCCCCAAGAGGATTTTAATTAGGTGTCTCAAACTTAGCATGTTTAAACAGAATTACTTAATTTCTGTTCTACACTGGTTTCTCCTGGGTCCGCCACTCAGTAACGGCAATGCACCCATTCGTTTGCCTGGGACACAGTGCTAGGGTTTTGACTCCAAATTTGTGACTCTTCTTCTCTCATACTCTACATCCAAGTCTGACATATTGGGATTCTTATTCCTTCTTCTATAACAATGAAAATACCTATACAAACACAACAAAACTCTACTTTCTTAGAGGACCTCTTCGCAGGAAATAACCATGAAATGAAAAGCAAAGCCGGAAATCAGTATTATTTGGTCCAGTACTTTGCTGTGGGCAGAATGAACTGATTTGGGCCCATGAGCTTTAATATGGTTGTAACACACTCCATAAATAGGGGGAACTCTGCACCAGAAGCCTCATCATGCAGCAAATGATGCTTGACCAATGATTTAATAGGAATTCATTCATTCATTCTACAAAGTGTTTTTGAGCATCCTCTAGACACTGGAGAAGTCATAATAACAAAGACAGATACGGTGTTATTGGATCTGTAAACATTTGCAGAATGACAAGTCCCATTAAATGGAATGAGAGGCATACAGAAAATATAGACCGGACGAAGGTCAGAGTTGGGAATGAAAATGTAATATATAGACCACAAGTTTAGGATTCTACGCTAAGTCAAGGCAAAAATATAGGTCCCTAGAGGAAGAGTTCTCTGACAAGGAAGAGGATGTGTTATTTCTCCATGTCTCATACAGTGTCTGGAATGCTAGGTTTGCACTGTTTGAAAGGCTGCCTATTTGTTGATCTGACAGCAGCATTCAGTTAGACGCGCAATTACTCTATCTGCTATTACCTCGGTCTGCTTTGCCTCATAACTATAACACTCCCATCTGGTCCTAAGACCCAACTTTTGTCAACGAGCTTATGCAATGATAATAACTATCACTTACTGAATACGAGGTACTGTTTAGTTTCTATGTTACCCACGCACACCGAGTATGAAGGGAGGCTGTCATAACTCTGTGCTCAAAGTAGGAAAACAGGAGAGTTACTGAGAAGGGAGGTTAGGACTCTTACCCCTAAGTCCTTTTCAAGTTCAATGATAGTAACTCCCAAAGGCTCAGAGATTTCAGTTTCATACACTGTTATCATTTATGGGAATCATATGGGGATCATTTACGCCTCCCATGATAGGATGTTTCTAATCCACAAAAGAAACATACTTCACTTCTTGTCTTTAAAATGAAAAGTTCCATAATCGAGTAGGCAATACTTTAAAAATGTGAGATTATCTATCATCTGTCTATGTAACTACTCGGCATATGTATGTTTATGTGGGTATTTACGTAAATGTGTACATAAATACATACAAAAGAGAAACCAATTAATTGAGACTGTTCTCACGAGGAAGCTAGTCAAATCAGTTAAGAGGGAAATACTGTGAGGGAGTAAAAAGAGATGAGGTTTTGTAAGAAGCCGCTACTTGATTTGGGCTAAGTTACCTAATTTTAAACTTCAACTTCCTTATATATAAAATAAAGACAACAAAACTATTAGGTCACTGAGACAGTGAAAAAGAAATATAATGTAAGGTACTTAGCACTTAATAGATGCTCAGTCAATAAAAACTCATTATTCTGAAGGTAGACTGAGGATAGATTGTACAATTAATCTCTAGATCTCAAAATATAAAGAAAAGTCAGAAAGGTTCCACTGAAGTTTACTGATGCAAAAGACATTCAGTTTTACCCATATTTAAAAAAAATGGGTTGATATCAGCCCCTGGCTTGGCCTGATGGTCACGACAGCTGGCGCACAGAGCTCCTCACCCTGGAGGGGACCAATGATGAAAACACACTCTCTGGACTGTTTCCACTAATTATTCCTCACCTACACTCCTGCCTGCACCTTTCCTTAACAAACCCCCCCCCCCACACCTGTTTTGTCTCTGCCTTTGTGAGGGATGTTGGTTTAGTAAGCGGGGCAGATGGTGGCCAGCAGAGGGAGGCGGTGCAGATGGGCTGAGCTGTATTTCAGCCCAGGCACACCTGGAAGCCTGGCTGTGTGTGTGTGTGTGTGTGAGTGTGTGTGCGTGCGTGCGTGCGTGTGTGAGTGTGTGCGTGCGTGTGTGTGTGTGTGTGTTTGGGGCTGGGCGGGGGGGGGGGTCCCAAGCTTTCTGAGCTGACCACCTGACCTGCAAAATGGACATAATAAATTCAGTTTTGCAGAGTTGTCATGAAGATCATATATTTCAAAGAACCTATCAGATGGAATCGTCTGAAACTGCCACTCTGCCATTTGCTGACATAGAAGACAACACTTCCAGAGGTCAAGCTAATATAGACAGCACGAGCTACATGGGGAGATCTATCTAGAGAGAACATTGCCTAGGCTCCTTCTTCACTTAACTGTAAGATTTAGGTGGTAATCTTACTCTTATTTGTTATCTGGAGTGAAAGCGATACATCCCTAGGCCTTACCGCCTTCTGTAGGTCACGACTTTCCCGTCTGCCCAGCACTGCTCATTTTCTGTGCCGGAGCTGGGTTGCTTTGCCTACTGACCTAGTCCTCTCGGCTCCTCCAACACTTGGCTCAGCCTTCAGGACTCATTATGGGCAGACATGAAATTCGTGCCATCGGGTGACCCTCATCAAAGGGATAGCTCGCATGCCTGGTTCTGTGGCAACCGACATTTCATTGGTAGAATTTTAAGGACAAGTCACCATTTTAATTTATTTTCCTTTGAGACTTGACAGTACCATATTAAAAGGGCAGTTTTGGCAGCGTTTTAGAGCAAGGTTTAAATCCTGGGTGATTTTAATCAGAGTCTATCTGAAGGGCTGAACAGACACAGGACTGGGGGCTAATATTTGTTCGCCTATGGCTCCATTCTCTCAGCAGCTAATTTTCACTTATTAAATGAAATTTCTTCTTGATGACTCTGAACCTTTCATCTGGCTTCTTTTCAGAAGAAGAACTGTAATTTTCAGGAGAGGACGATGAAGTTTTAAATGGCGATCACTGGAAATCATCAATGTCTATTTTAATGAATTTTGCTGATTAAAAAAAAAAGTCAAATCCCACAAACAGAAGGTGCAGAAGGCAGATTAAGAGACCGTGGGGAGGACGGGTGTGCACAGGGAAAGGCGGCTGGTCCGACAGGAGCCTGTAGAAAGGGTACCAATCCTGTAGATTCAGGAAGGACACGCGGGGCTCAGACAGGAGAACAAGGTGTCGTGCCCCAGCTGCTCCCACAGCAGTGCTGTGACTCACAGGGAACCCCTGACCCTCTGGTTTTGGTTTCTCTCTTTCAAATGATGGGTCGCAAATAGATGCTCTCAAAACGCCCTCCAGCTTCGATGTTCCATCATTGGATAACCAACCTGCGTTCGGGAAGATCACATCTCTAGAGCCACTCTGCACCACCCCAATGTTTGTGTGCACAAAAGCATGTTCAAACGGTCCAAAAACCCAGCAGGAGAAGAACGATGCTGGTGTACAGCAGCGCATCACAGGGGAAAAGGGAATATTTGGGGATGAGAACATTCCCCTTCACCTGATCTGTGAACCGATGCACTGAGTCATTTCACGTCCTCAGTCTCTCATTGTTAAGATGTGATCAGTTCAGTATTTACCTTTTCTTTTCTTTTTAAATCATGTCAAGCAATGTTCATTTTAAAGAATCAAAGAAATCCAAAGAACAAAAGCAACTAGTAATGCCACCATTTTAGTGAAAATGTTCATCCAAGTTAATTGAGAATATCTAATGGCTCAGGTTGCGTATTAGGTACTTGGGGTAGATATTTATGCTTTGATCTTATCTTTAAATTAACCGAGATTTCTCTGATGAACTGAAAGCTACCTGAGTGGAGATGTGAGAGCTGTGCAGAAAAGAATACAGCCAAGAAGGAGGGGAAGGGCAGAGAAGAGTTGTGGTGAGAGTGGAAAGGAGGCCCTGTGGATAGAGGAAGGAGAGCCACGGCGGCGGAGGCCAGGGCCTTGCTGGCCGAGTCTATGGGCCGCATGCGGACTTTGGTCTTCCCGCAGAGTGCAGTGAGATATGGCTGGATCTGTAGTTTCCAGAACTAACTGAGTGGAGAAAGGATGTGGAGGGCGGACCAGGGTGGATGTGAGGGCGGTGCCTGGGAGAGATCTGATTGCAGCGTGGATGGGGCAGTGACGGTGGCTGAGACGAACCTGGGAGACAGGTGAATGGAAAACTGCCTGGACTGTGTGATGGGGCAGCCATGGCAGGCAAGAGAGAGATGAAGCCAAGAGTGACTCTGAAGTTTCTACTTGTGCTGCTGGGTGGTTGATGCTGCCACCCAGTGGGCCTTGAGAGCCCACGTCTGGGGCCAGCTGAGGATGGCCATGAGTCTGAGGTTCTCATGAGACACCTCAGAGGACAAACCAGGGTACACGCATAGGTTCTCCTATGGCCTCGATCTCAGGTAATGGTGTCACCATCCTCCAAGTCACCGAGGTTGAAGACCTGTCATTAGTGCCCATCCCACACATACCGCTACTCACTCATACTGTTTATCCCCAACAAGGGCTGGATCTGTGCCTAAGCCTCCATTCTCCTGATCTGCTACCCTCTCTAGGGAACCTAATCAAAGTAGTTAACAATTGCTGCATGTCAGTTGCAGCTATCACCTGACTGTCACCACCTGTACTGGTTCCTTTCCAGGCCAGTCTTTTAGATCACGGGGAGAAGCAGAGGTTTCTGGTTAGGGAGAGAAGAGGCACCCTGAGGAACCCTCTGGGCCGTGACATTTACCAACCAGGATCAAAGACTCTCAGTCTCTTCAAAGCCAAAATGGCCCCCGTGATGTGCTCTTCAGTGGAACAGGCAGAGATGTCCCTTGAGAAACAGAGTTCAGATAGTGACCTTGCATGAATCTTCTTAACGGAAGTGAGAGAACAATCACTGCTCTCTTCAAGACTTTTGTGAGAGCGGGAAGAGTATCACTGAGCACCCGCCACTGAGAGGGGTCAACACATGGGGAGAAATTATGTCAATGAGAAGGTCTTTGATAAAGCTGACAACCTCTTACTTCTGCTAGTTTTTCTAAGATGTGAACTGGCTCTCTGTTGCTCCTGCATCTCTCTTGGGGCTCTTTATCAAGTGTCCGATGTATGACTCAACATTTTGCTGGAAGAATGGAAGAACATGCAGGTGACCGTAGAACAACATGGGTTTGAATTGCCAGGGTCCACTTACTCGTGGACATCGTGTAACAGGTGATGCAAACTCATGGTCTGGGTACAATGCAGTTCTGTCACTGTATTTTCTCTTATGGTTTTCTTAGGAACATTTCCTTTTCTCTAGATTACTGTAAGACACATTATATAATACATACCACGTGCAAAATATGTCTTAATTGACCATGTTACCAGCAAGCCTTGGGTCAATAGCAGGCTAATAACAGTTAAGTTTTTAGGGGTCAAAGGTTATATGTATGTGGATTTTCAACTGCTGAGGTGGGATGGGCACCCCCAATGCTTTCATTGTTCAAGGGTCAACTATACAGTTTATATATACTTTGCTTTTTGCATCCTAATTTTTAAAAAGCACACACAGAAACAAAAACTTTCTCAGCTAGTGAAGTCCTAAAATGTAGTTAAGGGGAAAAATCTCATTTGAGAAAACTAGCAGTTGAAAGAATCATTGTTCAAATGGCACCACTACTGCTTTTGAATTCTCAATTGTTAGGCTGAAAACGGGTGCCCGAGATACATGGTTTTTCAATTAGTTTTAAGACCATCTCTAAACCCAGAGCTTATTTATGAAGGGAATCTCATTGGTCCCATGGAGGGCATCTCACCCTTGCTTCACCCACACACCATGCATGTTTCTTCAACTGGATGTATCATTTCTGAAAACATTCACACCTAGTTATGATTCCTGGAACACTCCTTTCACTCTCAGCGCCCAAGTTAATCACACAGGATATTTAAAAACATTTCTTTTCACTCTTGTAATGACTGACTCATAGGTATTCATGTTTATGGATGTGCTAAGTCTTGATCCTTTAGTATTTTAAGTAGCTTGAAAATAAAAGGATCAACAAGTTGAAGGCACCAAGATGATATAACCAGAAATTAGAAAGAAAAAAAAAGTTCTGGAGCCTAAATTTAGCAAACTATTCATCCACAAAAATTTATCAGCCAAAAAAAGCATAAGAAAACAACTAAACACTATTAATTTTTTTTGGGGGGGGCAGGTCTTTCTTCAAATCACTGCAAGATAGCTTAGATACTTCCAAAAATATCTGTGGTAAAGGCCATGGGCTTTTCCCATTTTCATGGTGGTAAAGCAGATACGGAAATGGAAAATCTCCCCTCTGAGCCTGCTTCATCTCCTTAGATGGTTTTGTATCCAGTCTCCAGAAACTTCTGGAGACTTCTGGCAGAGTCCATGCTCATTCAGGTCCCTCCCTCCACAGAGGGCCAACCCCTACCTCAGAACCGCCAAATCTGCAGGAAAAACAAAACGCCACACAACCCAGGTCCACCAAACACTTCCTGTTGGTTTGCTCCGAGCTGCAACACACACACACACACACACACACACACACATGCAAACATGACCTTTCTCCCCCTTTTAAAAGCATTAGTTTCATATGTTGTGCTTGTGTAGAAATTGTTCTCTCCAGAAGAGCGAAAGTTATTGAAAAAATGACAAAAGATGGCGCCCACACCGGGGCGGGGCCTTCATCCTGGGCTCTCAGAAGCAAGGCTGGACTTTGTCTAAAGCGAGGCGAGCGCCTTCAATGCTTTTTGAAAAGTCCCATATCAAAGGTTCTGCTGAATGATATTCATAAGGGCCTTACTGTTTTCTTTCAAAAACTGAAATGCCCTTCTCTGACACTTGAAAAAAATTGCTTGCGCTTTTCATCTTTCCCTCTTAGAGGGTAAACATTGTTTTGAGTGAAAAGGGCTGAGGGAGTGCTGACTTTCCCTTGAAATTTTATTTTTAAATAAGAGAGGGAGAAAATCCTTTTCTGACCAATCCTAATAATACAGGTCAAAGTGTCAGGCAATATACAATTAAATGGAAAACAAAAAAGGTTCCCCTCTTTCCCACAGTACAATGGCACTGGCCCATGAATTGCCAGGGAAGATGAAATAATGCCTCAAAGCCTATGGGGCAGGGCAGCCCCGTGTTGACAAGGCATGTTCTTTGGCACAATGAGACATGGGAGGTGTGGCTGGCACACGGGCTGGAGGTGTGAGGGAACAGTCTGCAGCTAGGATGAGGTAGGGTTGGGGGCTGCCCTCATGCCTGTGATCCCATGATGAGCTTTGTTTCTCCAGGGCAGCTGCAGCTATCAACAGATGTTTCAGCAATAAATAACTGGTATCATCTAGGAAAAGAGCATCTACCTGCGGAGAGGCCATAATGCCCCAAAGGCTGCCGTCTCTCACAGGCACATTCATCCCCCATCTCTCCAGGTTGCTGGGGGAGCGTCCTGCAGGTGTTTTCTCAGGGACAGAGAGGACAGACTCTCTCAAGTCAGCAAGCTTTGTTTGGATGTAAAGGAGGTGGGCCCCTGCCATAAATTTCCATCTTTGGCCACACACCAAAGGAGGAAAGACTGGTGGCTGGGGAAGACAGGGAGGGAGGCAGGGGGAGGCCATGGAGAACAGAGAGCAAAGCACAAAACACATAGGATTCTTCATTAAGTTCCACCTAAGAGAGTAACATTATAAATGTCCTGGATTTCGCCACCACAGGCACTCTGGAAAAGAGTTGTGTATGATTTGCCTTTTTCTTAAGCATTCTACTCTGATCTGATATCTGTGGGATTAACTTAAAGACATAGTGTTTTACACCCTATGTGTAATGCAAAAAAATCAGGTGAAAGAGGCCATTTGTATGGTGGAGGCTGGAACTGGAATTTTAGTGGGGAACATGATGTAGTTATGCTGACTTATACACTGCTGCACACCTGAAGTCTCTATAAGGTTGGAGTGCAAGGTTACTTCAATAAAAGTTAAAAATAAAGATGGAGGGGAACTTTGATTAGGAAGGATTCACTTCAAGGTAAAAGAGACTGATGAGAAGTTTAGTCATATGGAAAAATCTGTAAAAAGAGAGAAGACAATTGAAAAGACAAACAGTCTTTAAGTATTTTTTTTAATAGAAGAACAGAATTGTACAATTCATTGATTATTAAAACTTGGCATCTAGTTCCGGGAAAGTCTCATGAAGAAACCGACTGCATAATGGGATAAAATCAATCACAGAATTTACTCGAGGTATTTTAACACACTAAGGCATGAAAAGTAGCCAAGTTCAGAAAAGCCTGTCTCACAGGGCGCTTATAGCTCTCTGTATTTACAAAACAAAGTGGGTTAGCAGTTGTGCACTTGGGGTCTGACACAATAGGAAAGCACCCTAAGAGTCTTTAGGAGGTGTGGTCGCTTAATTTATAGCTTGCTGGGTTAGCTAAAGAAAAGGATACTCCGAGTTCAAAGGGCCTCGAGGTTACATTAGGGGCTAAAGGAACCTAATGGGCTCACTGCTGGAGCTGCCACTGAGTGCTCCCGTGAGCTGGGCACACCCTTCTTAAGTTCTCCCTGCCTGTTTCCCCATTTGTGAGGTGTGAGCCATAAACAGAGCGAAAGCAAAGAAACGATGGAAGGACTAAAACCACCTGACAACCATGTACAGCCCAATCACATCAACCTCCAGTGCTGTAAGACAGGAAGTTTCTAGAAGGCCAACTTCGCTTTTCCGCCATGTTGCTCCCCGCTTCAGCTGTAGAGACTGGGGGTGCGACGGAGGATGGAGAGGAGTGAAACGTGTCACTGCCCGTATTCAGAGCAGGGCTCCCTCCTCTGTGAAGCGACCTACCCTGCTGGCACCTTCTGGGGAGCCTTGGGAAGTCCTGACTGACGTGGAGAACCACAGGGCTCTCCAAGCACGCGATGCAATCGACTCTGGGGACCGCTCTGCGCTGCGCCGCAGCTCTGGGAGTTGATGGGAAAGAGACATCCCTCCTGCTCGGTCTCCTGCGAGCACCACACTGGAATCTCCCTGGTTCCTTACCTTGGCCTGTTCGGCCTCCCTGCCTCTCCCCCTGGCTTGCCACCCATTTCTGGCTTCAGAACAGTGGTTCCCAAACCTAGTGCACATCGAATCATTGGAGGTGTAGCGCTGACGGCTGGGTCCTCGCCCCCAGGGGTCTGGTTCAGTGTGACAAGGGCGAGGGCTAAGAATCGGAACTTGCAACGATTTCTGGGTGATGCTAACATCGGGTTACCCTCCGTCCGGTCCTGTCCTTGTTTTGCACGTTGAAACCCCACCTGAAGCACCCTTCCCCGGTCCCACACCTGAACAACCCAACATGAACCCCCACCGGTCACGTCTGGGATGCTCCAGGCGGTCCCAGTCCAGCTCCCCAAACCAGGCAGGACCAGCCAGTGTTGTCGCCAGGAGGTCTCGCGATAAGCCCTGCCCTGTCCAATAACACAGCAGCAGTAGCCGCCGGTGGCTCTGAACGTAACTATTGATTTGAAAACTTAAATCCAACTCACAATGCAGATCCTTAGTCATACTTGCCCACTGCAAGTGCTCAGAGCCATTATGCGGCCAGGGCTGCAGAGACCTGGAACATTTCCCTCACGGTGACAGCTCCACCTGACAGCCCACAGCTGGCTTTGGAGTAAATGCACCTCAGAGTGCCCACCTGCCCTTTCAAGAGCTTCCCTTGGAGCTTCTCGAGGGGGTGGGAGTGAGGGGCTCCGCCTGACAGCTCACCCCTCGTGCTCTGCCCCTTCATCTCTGCCCTGCAAACTCGCATTTGACACCGCGGGGTGATAATGGTGGGAATCACTGCAGGGCCGTGTTGAAGACTGAATGAGGCCATGCACATGCCAGCACTTGGGCAGTCCTGCAGGGACACACTAGTTCCCTAGCACTCACGCCCTTCTGCAGGATCACCAAGCAGGCTGGTGCTGCGTCTGGCCCCGCAAGGGTCTGCCAATATCTCAGCACAGCCTGACTCACGGTCTCCCTTCTCCACGTGGAATCGATACAGCTTTCCAACAGAAGGGCGACAGGCCGGCGGCTCTCTTCTGAAAGGCTTTCCCCCACGTGGGTCAAGCTAGCGGAGATGACCGCAGGGAGAGGCTGTCTTATGACCACTCAGAGGCCAAATGCCTCACCTTGGGGGTGTCGGAGGGATGGGTGGGGTGCGCTCACCTACCAGGAGCTGCTGCAACCCAGCGCCAATCACATCCTGCAGGTTTGTTTGGCTTGTTTGTACTGCCACTTTTCAGGCACAAAGGGCCACTTCATTTCCTTTGCCTCCTGGATCAGGGTCCTCAACTCGCCGGGGAGTGAAGCTGTAAAGGTCAGAGTTCAGGTAAGGAAGTTGCAGTCAAAGAAAAGGCGGTTGAGCTACTGATGTTATGAGGAAGCACTTCAGTGGCCCAAACGCTTTCCCCCCCCCCCGTCTGGCCGGGCAAGCTGGTGGGTGAGTCGAAGAATAATAGCGAGGAGCTAGCTGTCAGGGGTGGCCCGGCCTGCAGTGCCCTCCAGGTAAGTTGGGGCAGTCAGGCATTGCGAGAGGTTTTTAGCAGGAAGTTGGGCACTTGAGTGACTATCTCTGCATGACGAAGTGGAGAAAGGAATGAAGGAAATACTCTTTTCCCTGTAAGGTGAGAAAGGGCCTGAGATGGAGGGGCACCAGGGGTGTGCAGCAGCTGGTGACCACAGTCAATTTGTACAACTTCTTTTTGCTTTTCCAAGCCCTCTCCTCCTCTTAGACTTTCACTATGGATTATTCTTTGAATTGAGACAATGAGCTTAAGATCCCAAGTGAAATCTGAAATGGTGTCACTTTATTGTGAAATGACCTGGCTTCACATTAGCAGCTATCGTCACTCTCCTCACGGGTGCCACACATCATCAGAAGATACCCACAGTCCTGGGCAAATCTGAAAAAGTGAAAATGCTCTAGAAACCACGAGGATTTTTCTTAAGTTTGGCACTGGAGCCAGTTTATTCTGCTGTAGTGAGATGAGTGCAAAGTCTTCCTGCAGAACTGTCCATGTCTGATTGTAGATACTCGCCCACCTTCTGCTGGTGTGTGTCCGCACTGCCTCCCCCATATTCGAAAGGTTCTCAATTCTGAAGCACGTGTATGACCAGCGTTCTGAATCAGGCATGAGGAACTTGGGATACCTGACTGCCAGCTAGGAATTGAGGTGTTTGTCTTGCAGACTCTTCCGATGCAATATATCCAAAGCTGGATTCATTGCTTTTCCTAAATCTGTGTTTCCTCTTGGTGGAGGTCACCACTGCCCACTAAACCATGGCTGACCTAAGAGACAGCCCAGAGGTTTCACTCTCTCTTCTTCCCCAGCTAATGGGTGATGACATTCTGGGCATGCAGTTCACATCGGCCAAGACATGGGAGCACTCCTATGTGGAATATAAAGAACCCAAACCAATAAACAGGCAAACCCTGGTAAAATCCACAGAACACAAGATGATGGAAGTGCGAGGGGGAGGGGAGGAAGGAGGGGACAAGGTAGGGTGAACGACACTGGAACTCTGGTGGCAGGCGCTGTGTGTGATACGCATGGACTGAGAAGTGAGTTTAGTATTTTAAAACAATATGGCTTTGTAAACAAAAGAAATCATGATAAAATTACTATTTAAAAAGTATTCTGTGCCTGTGAAAATCTATTTCCTCCTCTTCACTATCAGTAATTCTTGCCTGCCCGCCACCATCCATTTCAACGTCCACACTGCTGATTCCTTTTGTTTCTACAAACAATGGATCAGGCCATGGTCCGGCCTACGTTTCTGTAGTTTTGCACTGGTTTTGCACATCTTCTTCTCAGCCTGGACTGTCTGACCCCATCTTTCATGATCGAGCATAGGCCCACTGACTTGGGCCTTCAATGGGAACACAGCCCTCCTCGTCAGCCAGCCACAACCTCCTCGGGAAACTGAGTGTCTCCAAATCCAGGGCTCACTCGCTGCTCTGCGACCTCATCGGTCTCACGCTCTTGTACTGCACGCTGAGATGGCACCATGGTCCTCACATTTGTAAGTCACAGTGGGACAGCTAACAGGGTTTGTCTATGGCCATGGGAGACAGGCTCATCGGGCAAAAGAGCTTTGACAGAAAGGCTCAAAAGCAGAAAGAAATTCAGAAAACTTAACTAATCTAGAATGACCTTCTGTGGCCTCGTTTCCAGCTGGGCGAGCGGAAGGGGGTCTCCTGACAGAGGAGGCTGCTTGGTGCTGAGGGAATTTCATAGAGGACAAGCCTGAGAGTGGTCAGGGCTGACGACAAAGGTGACTTACTAACGCCACTGCCTGTACCCCATTCAGCTCAGACAACTACGAGCACCCCCACAGCAGGAGGGCCTAGAGACTGCCCTGGTCACAGTCCTCCAGAGAGCCTGGCCCTCTTACGTCCAGGGGCATAACCTCAACATCTGAAAACGTTTCTGGTGTGCATGGAGAGACTGTCCCCTAAGCGGGCTGACTCTGGGTCCTCGTTGCCGAGGACGGTCCCGCAGGGTCCTGGAGTACTGTGAACGGTGCTCCCTTTCACGCTCAGCAAGTGCCCCACTTTGACTGAGACATCTTTTCCTATTTCTCCACGACGACAGAGAAAATCTATCCTGTACAACTCATGCTGGCCTCCTTTACGTGGCCTCCTTTCCCTACAGTCTTGCCAGAAGGTGGCCCTTCCTTTGGGGAGTAGTGAAAAAAATCTGTCTCTGAAATACAGGTGAAAAATAGAGTGGAAATCCATTTGGGTTTCTGCTCCTTCTCTATCTATGGGGAAGTTTCCTGGGATTGTCACCCCTCCTGCTGACCAGGATCATTTCTGAGCGAAGAGAATGGGGTTGAGAGGAGGAGGGACCTGACTAAAACCCATGGTGGTGGCTTCTGAGTCGGACGTGACCCTGTACAAATGCCTTCCTCTTGGAGCTCACGGGGGTGACGGCTCCGGCGGCGGTGGTGGCATGACCCTCCTAGGGCTCTGGGTGCACTGCTGAGGGAGGGGCTCTGTGTTCAGAGGGCTCCCCTGCAACCCGCCGGGTCCCTCCCCCAAGGGGACTCACCGAGTGGCCTCTGTCCACTCACACCCGGGCAGCTTACCTGCAGGAGCGTGGCTAATTGAGTGATTTTGCAGCAGTGATTTGCCTTATCTGGAACTAAACTGATTATTTCTCCTCTTCGGAGGCACTTGGGAAGCAAAAGAAGAAAATGCTACCCAATCAGTGGCTCAGAATCCTCACTGGGGGGAACACGAAGCTTCAAGAAATTTGGGCTGAAGAGGCAAAGGACATGAGGCAGTGAAAGCAACAGAGGAAAACTTGAGTAGCAGGTTCAGAGCGCACTTGCTCCTGGGAGGACAGGACCTGTGGGAGCAAGTTCTGGGGGCCCAGGGACCTGCTGCTCCCCACCAGGGGCTGTGCGGTGGCGTGATCCCAGGGTTGAAGGGAGCGTGCAACGAGCAAGCGCAATCACACGTTGGTGTGTGCGGCCCGGAAAGAAAGGAACACAGATATGGCCAGGGAATGACTGGACAGAGGGCATTTACCTTAAAGGAGTGCACGTGACAGATTACAAACAGTTAAGACGTCCCAGGTTACCTACATGTGCTGACAAACAGGCAGGCGGGGAAAGAGAGACTGTAGTCCCTTTACGTCATCAGCAACAACAAAAGGGACAGGGAGCGTGTGCTTTCTATCTCAATCTTACTTCTACCAGGACCAGAAAGTCACTAAAGACACAAGGAAAAAGACCAAGACACACATAAAAGGACCTCACTTATGAACATCGAGGGACATTGATTTTGAATGATAAAAGGCAATCGAAGGAAAGAAGGTGGCATCTCCACAACCGGCTCCAGAAGACGGAAGCAGTTTGCTTTAAGTTTCTGGAGTGTGAGGGAAACTTCCTAAACAATGGCTTGTTTCCATGATGGACACCACACGCTATGGAATGAACAAAAAGCCGAATTCTTAAACCCTGATAATGATGCGATAAATATTTATCAGTATGAGTGCATTTATTTTACAAATGTCATGTGAATTTGATGATCGAGAAAAGAAAGAGAGAGACTGGAGTGGAGTGATGACATACGGATGGAAACCGGAGGAGTCAATAGAAACTGAGGAGCGACGAAAGCCTTGCTAGAAAAAGAAGAATGTTCTACCATTCAGAAGCGGCTTCCATTTTTTAATAACTGAAATTTACATGCTCCAGCCCACTCGGACCCTTTGTTTTTCTTGAACTGAACTGCTTCTTGCAGCCTGTTGTTTACTGAAGCCTAAAATTAGAACTGACAGCAATTCAGTACAACAAAGTGGGCTTCTTCCCCTGCCCGTCCACCCGCAGCCCATGTGCCATTCATGCCCTAGAAATCCACTCATCTCTTGGTGGTCATCTGCCCAGAGAAGAAAAATAGGGCAGAGATGCAAACGTGTCTGTCAGGCAGGGGAAAGGAGGACAAACCTGCTGGTGCCCTTCCCCGAGCACCTCCCAACAGGGCCTCACCTCTGCACTGCTGGTCCTCAAGCTTGTCTTCTTCTGATGCGTCTGACTCCACTGACAAGAGGTGGTCCAGCACTTGTTTGCACTCTTGCAGAAGTGCACTCACTGCTTTTTGATCAGTCATGATGGTTAGCCTCCCTTGCGGAAGAATTGGGTGTCTCTGGATCTACAATGATCGATTACCTAGGAGAAGACATCGATTCCCAATGAAAGATCCCCTTCAAGACGGAGATACCTGGTGAACAAAAGAGGGGAAAACATGATGAACTGAAGCATCATCAATTATCTGTATGACTCAAGCAGGGAGGGATAATAGGGCAGACAGAGGCAAATACATGACCGCCCTTGAGGACTTTATCAGGCAAGTGTGTAAAATTGCTGCGGGGACTGGTGGAGATGAGTTGGAAGGCAATGGAGAGCAGGAGAGACCGCGGCTGCCCACGGCGACATTGGGGGAATCACATGGAGTCAAACGGAACACACATGACCCGTGATTTACGTATCTTCTGCCTACTTCACATCAGAGATTCTGGATGCTGGTGGTACCTGAGTTTCTACCTCTCTGGAAGTCTCCAAAAAGCAGGCTGACAGCTCGAATATTCAGGCACAAGCACACAGTAGGGTGAAGTTTACCACTCTCAAACCCACGGCTGATTTCCCCTGTGCAGTATTTTTCATGGTAGCTAGCATCATATAATTTGGACCAAGATAGGCAATGACAGATGCCAAATTAAAAGCTCTTCACAGCCAGGCATGGTGCCAAATAAAATGGAGAAATGATATCCCCGAAAACCCAGACTCCTAGATCTTTCATACAGAGGGGTTGCTCATACACACATATGGATCTACTGATATTGCAATATATATAATACAGATATATTTACATACACACACACACAGCTAAGAGACCTCTCATGTATACTGTGATGCACCGTTACAGTCAGGGTAATTGCAAGAACAAAATACCTTATGAGAGTACAAAAATGCCTGGCAAGTAAATATCAAAAACTGATTTCATTAACAAATCTTTTCATTTGTCCTCCATTTATTAAAGAATATGCACTGCAAACAAAGGAAGCTTGTTCTGCTTACAACGAACTGACAAAGATATGCTTTCTGAGTTCGCCATGACAGCGAGGCTGCCATCTTGTAAGGTGCATAGAATCTTATTACCAAAGCAAGAGGATGTGAAATGGAAGAAAGTAACAGACATAAGGACAACTCCAGTCCCTCTGTGTTCTCTCTTAACCATCCCATGAAGTAATTATCGGAAGTATTAAAGCAGTGAGTTATTCTGACAGTGTTTAGCTTAATGGCTCTAACTGAAGACATTGATTTTGAATCTGAAATAGCAAGAAAGCATTTCCCCCCTATTTTATGACTTAATAGGAACAAGAAATTAAGGGTGAACAAACCACATAATCTAATTTTTTCATTTTTCATTTTAACTTGGCTGCTATAGTCTAAATGCTTTTGGGTTTTAAAACATCCACACAAACACACACATACTTTACACCGAGCTGCCAAAGCAAATAACCCTGTATTTGTGAATGAAGAACATAAGCAGAGTTCTTGAGTAAATACTTCTTGCTATTTGAAAAAAACATTCATATAAGTTAAGTTGTGAGGAATTAATCATTAGATGCATTTAAGCATATGTACAATCTCTCATCTGCTTAGGGTAGCTCAGAAGGTATTACTGAGTGGATTGAGTTTTGGGCTCAAAGGTTTCCAGTGTCTCTGGCTGGCTTGTATTTCTAAGTCAATGTTTTATGGTTCAAGTTGGCCATTAGCTTACTGTTCTGTGAAAAGAATCAAGCAAGAAGGGCGGATCACAGAGCTAATTAGTGGGCTAGAGTAAGCAAGAGAACCTATAGGAAAAATAGCTCATTCTTACCAGCCCCTGAAAAAGGGAGAGAGTGGCTGTAACAGGAGGTTAGTACGGAGATGGAGAAATGCATCTGGTGGTTGAGAAGATTAAGTACACTGTCTGGAATGAGCTGCAGGTCAGTAGGACACTTACTTTTCTTCAGATCCTAAATTAAGGCAAAAACTATGTTCTCCTTCTTAGGCTCTTTCATAGAACTGTATAGAGAAATGGAAGCGTAACAATAAAATATGAAAAGTTCACGAACAAAGAAATAACACTTCACACAAACCAATTTAAACAGCATAGTATCCTTTGTCTAAAGTAATGTTTATTGATCCTGCATCATCCTCCAAAGGAGGAATTGAGCCTGTCTTTATATTGGCAAATTAAAACAACTTTTGATCACCCTGTTTCTATCGATCAGAGACAGCATGTAGTAATGAAAAGAGAGTCTGGAAATGAGGGAAAATGACAGATAATAGTGTCAATAGGTATCTGTCGACTAACTCCACCTCATTCTCTATCATTAGCTATTTGTGAGACTTGTAAGGTTCACTTTTGAGATTTACTTTTCTCATCTGCATTCTGAGAGGGTTGGCTGGGACAGTCGTTAGAATTCTTCCAGGTTTTAAATGATCTGCTCAGCAGCAGCGTAGAAAGCTCAGCTTTCATAGCTATTCCTGAAAAATCCCTGATCTTTTGAGAGACCTTAAGTATAACATTATTATGAATACTTTTCTCTGTGCTTTAGAGATGTTGATTTGAATCTTAGAGGGTGGTTACTAAATAAATGTACCGCTTTGCTTTTGTTTCCTCACTTGAAACCCCGGTTCCTGATGTACAGGACCACAAGTCTCTGCCTTTTGTCTACATGCTGTGGAAGAGACAGGATATGTGGTCCTGTGAGGGTCAACAAGACTTAATCATTGGGGTAAAACCAGAGTAGATCGAGGGGGGCTTCCCGGAGGACGTGATGCCTGAATTCAGCTGAAAAAGAGGAACAGATCTCAATGAAGTTAAAATGGTGGGGAACAACCCTAATAATGAAGGAAATTTAGAGGGAACGAGAGAAGGCCAGGTTCACTGAACTAGAGACAAGGGAAAGTTGCTATGATCTGAGGCTGGAGAGGTTGGCAAGGGTTTAACTAACCAGGGAAGTAATGTACGCCAGGTGAGGCACACTCTTTATCCTAAGAGTCAGAGGAAAGTACAGGTAGCAGTAGCAATAGGAGCAGACTTGCACATGTCAAAGATGATTCTTTCTGGAGCATGGTGTGCTTGGGGGTGGGGAGAAAGAAGGTGACCACAGAGAGGTTTGGTACTTACTGCAGTAATTCAGACGAGATATCAGAACTTTGCACCAGAGTGAGAGAATATGAGACACAGAAAGTGAGATAGATTTTTAGGGATTATTAGGGAGTAAAAGCAGTATTAGTGTTGGGTGGATATGAGCTGTCTTAAGGATGAGTCTCAAATTTCTGTGTTATCACAGCCCCAAACTGAATGGATGAAGTTGGCCCTACTTTGAGGGAAAATAGAGGAAATCATCTAGGAGAATCCATCAATAAATCTTCTGTTTTGTATGTCTAGCAATAACGACAGTACAGGAGATGAATCATACTGTTCAAAATGAAAATCAGATTTTAATCAAGGAAGTAAGAAGGAAAAAAAGATTTCAATTTATGTATAATGATTGTGACTTCCAAAATGTACAGAGGATAGTCTATATTTTCAAAAATTATATAGCATTTTTTCACTTTCCCCTGTAGAATTCAGGAGAGACAATAGGAAGAAAACTGTGTAACATGAGAAACACTTTGGAATCCAACCATCTGTCCAGACTTGTATAGTTTATTGTGAGGCCTAATAGAGGCTGGAGCCCAGGAAATTTTCCTCCAGGCAAACAGGACTGCTGGACATTTTGGTCTACTTACTGAAAAGTGGTTTTCAGTTTCAACACATATCGATTTTAGCTCTCCTGAATTGTGATATTCTGTGAGCTGGATAATATTTCTAAAATTGAATAACAGAAGCGTCCTTATACATATTTTTTGTAATCTATGGATTATTTTTTCTGTTTTAATGCCCCTCCTATATTTTCTTAAAAATAAGATACAAAAAAGGTCAGGAAAAGTAATCGAACATACAGATAACTCTAAAATAACACTATATATCGAACACAATTAGAATCATATATTCTAAGGTAACTATGCACACACATAGCCAAGTGGTCATGTGTTTACACAGTCTGTGCTTGATTCTGACACACGTGTACTTCAGTTCTACTGGTGACCGAGAATCTAGCTGAGTGACTGAGCTACAGGATAGATGAAAAATTAGCCATCATCAAAAATAAACTAATCAGTGGATAATTTAAGGCCTGATTTATATTTGTGCTTTAATTTTTGTTTTACTGGGCAATTGTTACCTTGACTAGAGGGTGAATTGGGAGAAAATAAATAAACATCCAAAGGTTTTTGATGGTGCACTGGATGTCACTTCCATGATCATCCACCAGGCGACTAGTCAAGAGTTTCTACAAGATGGGGGAATATAAAGAAGTATAATAAGTGGTCTATGCTGTCAAGGAGTTTACAGTATAACCAGAGAAATAAGACATAAATACATAACAAAGTAACTTTACAAGGCACATTACACATGATTATAGTCCGAAAGCTTAATTTACATTATCTTTGTTTGAATCAGTTCGTGGTTGGTTAGATTCATAAGCAAGTCCACAGCATTCATTCAGTTCATATGCACATGAATAATTATACTAAAATAATTTTCATCTACATTCAAAATTGTTTACCACATCATTTCTCTGAGAAAATGTCTTCCGAGCTCCAATATAAAACAACAAGAATACATTTCTCCAATCAGGCGCCGGCAATGGCAAACGCCCGTCACCCTCTCACTGATAAATTTCAGATTTTTACAAATGACTTTCCAGCATTTTCATGTGTTTTCAGCAGGAGTGTTGGTCGCAGTCTTCCAGACTGCTAGAGTAGAAATCTCCGCTTTAGCCGGCTCCCCTTACGTGTAGTTTTTATTATTTTAAAATTTAATATGTGTTAAGGTGGCTTTGTTTTACAAAATAATATAGCATGTAGTTTTAAGATGCTAACAAACGGCTGTCATCCAAAAATATCTCCCGAAGGTTGGCAGTTGTCTCATTCTCCAAGCAGATTTCTCTTTCTCCTCCTTTCTCCCCAACTTCTATCGCCAATTAGTACAGGTTGACTCTTGTACTAATTGGTGATAGAATTCCCATCTACATGGCACACCCTGGTGGCCTAGTGGAAAAAGGCACTGCATGTCATCCACAGACATCCTAAGGACCTAGGTCTGAGACCTGGGGCTGCAGGGAACAACCAAGATGAACAAATAAAATAAAGTACTTCTTCCTCTTCGCTCTTCCTGTCTGCCTGCCTCGACTCACCTTCATTCCTGCCTGCTTTCTTTCTCTAAAAAATATAAAATATAAGCTTCAATGAACTGGATATGCTTTATAAAATATTAACTATGACTCAAGATAGATTTTTTTAACTGGGTAATAAATCAGAACATAATGCCTAGAACTCAGCAGAAAGGTACAAAACAATGGAAATGTACAAAAAAAGGTTTAAGAAACAGAAAGAACTGATTGAAAATGTGTAACATATGTCCAATGAGAGCTTATGAAGAGGGGGAGGAAAAAAATGCTCACGGGGATAATGAGAACTTTTAGAATAGATGACAGGCAACGTTAAAAAAAATACCCATATCTTCCAGAAGAATAAATAATAAATTAATTTGAACATTCATACCTAGAGCTTTCACAATAAAACCAGGAAGCTCTTTAAAGGAACTAGAGAGAGAAGATAAATTACCTTCAGAAAAGAACAAGGAGTTATAGTTGACTACCTAAGAGCAACAATGGAATCTAGAAGTCAGTGAAAGGATATCTTTAATATGCTGACAGAGGACGGTACCTTCAAAATAAAAATATTAAAAAATAAACATCAAGAGTTCCTTACTAGACAAATCTCTAAAGCATGTATGTTAGATAGAATGGATTACAAATGCAGGGCCTGAAATTCAAGGAGAAATGCTAAGAAACAGAAGTGTTAGCTTACTAGTTAAATGTAACTATTATAAATGTAAACATTTATTGCTTCAACTACAGCAATAACATCCTGTTAGATTAAAAAAATAGAAAAGACACACTTATAAACGCAAACGGGGCGGCTGCAGGGCTGTGGCTGTGACCACGGAGCAGGGGTGGCAGAGGCAGCCGGAGAGGCTAACTGGCAGGAGCGAAGACTGAGGGTTTCACATATGTTCGGTTTGAGTGAAGCCCAAGAGAAGGGGTTTAGGTCAGAACCCAGGCCCACAAGGTCAGCAAACAGTAAGGAGCACAAAGGAAAGCGCTGGGCTGCCCTTGACCCACCCACTTGGGACCTGGGCTTTGCTCGAGAGATGCTTCCTCACCACAGCAGACAGATAACCTGACCCCATAAACGGAGAATAGGGTTGATCCTAGTAATACCCACAGGAATAGTCTCTCCCACCCGTGCAGATACCAGTGACAGCTGCCTCCTCCGCCTGCACACGTGCCCCTGGCTACCCAAAGCCATCCTGTACCCCTCTGACCCAGCAAGAGATTCTTACTATGGGAAGAGTGCAAGGGTAAAAAATATAAAATAAAATGAGAGCATCACTTACAAAAAAAAAAAAAAAAAAGGCAGCTCAGCTGTAAGAATCCCCGAGTGATAAAAAGAGTTCAATATACATCCAAATCTCAGAGCATCACGGCATCACAAGAGCTGATACCTCATCAGAATCCAATTTCAAAGACATGGAGGATTATTTCTTTTTAATGGATAATACATTCAAAGCAGTAATCATAAAGAAACTCAAAGAGATAAAAGAGAATTCAGAAATTACAAAAACAGTTCAAAGAACTAGAAGAGGATTCAGCAAGACAGGTTAATAAACTCAAAAATACAATTAAGGAGCAGAAGGCAGAAACTAAAGTTTTACAAAAGAAATCAACCATGAGATGAAGAATGTAATAGATGAGCTGAAGAATAATAAGGCAGCTGTGGAGGCAGAATTGACCAAATGGAGGAATGGATCAGTGATCTGGAGGACAGAAATGTAGAAACAAGTCAGGTAGATGAAGAGAGAGAAACTAAATATAAAAAAGTACAGAAACACTCTTGAGAACTATCCAGCTGCACAAGGCAAGGGGACACAAGGAGAATGGACATTCCAGAAGGTAAAGAGAAAGAAAGAAGGAAACAGAGAATATAATCAAAGAAATAATTGCTGAAAACTTCTCAACTTGGCAGAGGGAATAAACATATAAGCCAACGCAGCAAACAAAACTTGATAGTTCTGTGGAGCAGGGCTAGTCAATGAGTTCTCCTTTGCCATCAGACATCCCCACTAAGAGAAAAATGCACTAGCTACCTGGATTAGTAAAACTCTACAAAAAAATCTGCTGGCAACTGACCTTTTTGAGTCATTCCTTCTGCCGCCACGATCACATTCTCCTCGGAGCCTCAAGAGCACGTGAGGCAGAGTCCTCCAAGGAAACAATTGACCTTGGGACCTTGAATCCCCTCCACTTTCTTCCTCCAAGAACAAGAATAAAGTTGACCTAGAGCATGCTGAGGTTTTCCCACCTCAGAAAACCAGTCTGTGGCTCAGAGGGAATCATGACTCCCAGGGTAGATGAGAAGTGTCGCGGGCAGCTTGTGTCAGGAGAGAAAACGACCCCGCCTTTGCCTAGAGACTACTGGACATTTTTTATATCAGTAAAAGTTAGATAAACTTAGATAAAATCAATAATTCCTATGGAAATAAAACTTTCGAAGAAATAAAAAAGAGAAAGCCTGTGTGGTTCTATAATCTTAAATAAATTTAATCAGCAGTTGAAAAATCTTCCTACTAAGAAGATACCGAAACGCATAGCCTTATCAGCAAAATTTTAGCAAAATTCAACGAGTCCATAAATCTATTCTTATACACACCTTTAAATCAGCAACAAGTGGCTAGAAAAGATAATTTATTAAAATAAATGACTTACAGCACGCCCCTGTGACTCAGGTGGCTAAGATGCTGGTTTGCAGACCATGTGAGGCCCAGGGACCCAAGTTTGCGACAGGGGCCCAGGTGAAAAACTAAATATAAATAGAGGTTTCTTCCTTCTCCCCCTTCCTTCCTTCCTTAAAATGCTTGTTTCTTCCTCCCTCCCTCCCTCTTTTCTTCTCTTAAATTACATATATAATTAAAAAGGCATAAAATATATAAAATATTATAAAATATGTGCATATATAAATTATCTAAGAATAATTCTAATATTAAATATGTAAGATTTCCAGAGAGAAATTATAAAACTTATTTCATTAAAAGATATTACTGGAAATCTAAATTCATGAGGAACTATCCCACATGAGTGGCCTAGAAAACACAGAATTATTAAAATATCAATTTTGCCCCAGTTAATCTCTATCTTTAATGCAATTCCAACCAAAATCTCAACAGCTGAGCATCTTTGTCTGTGTCACCTGACAAGAGGATTCTAAAATTTATGTAGAAAAGCAAAGTTTAAGAATAATCAAGATAAACCCAAGAAAAAACAGTAAAGGAGGAGAGGACCTGATGTCAATTAATATTAAATTATACAAAAGTTACTAACAGTAGGTTGATAACTTCATCTCCTAAATGAAATAGAGAGTCCAGCAAAAGACCCAACTATACATGAAAATTGACTTCTCACAGAGCTCAATATATGGCACTGAATTATTGGTTATTTTCAGAAATCAATACTAGCTAAAGGATTACATGCAAAAGATAAAATTATTCATTTTCTCAAAGAGGATCCATAAAAGAGAATATAATTCTCAACTTTGGTCGGGGAGAATTTCTTAAACACTAGTAAAACAAAGCAAATAATAAAGGAAATGAACAATGTATTAAATCAATTAAAGAAATAAACTTCTGATTAGTAAAATGACACCATAAAGAATGTGAAAAGACAAGTCACACACTAGAACAACATATTTGTAACATACACAATCGAAAAAAGATTTCTATCTAGCATTTATAAAAGAATTCCTTTAAATCAATAAGACAAGGGCCAACCACACAATAGAAAAAGATTGCGGAAATTATTTTTATGCTTCACTAAAGGAAGCATGATGGTCAGTGAACATATAAAAAGTGTCCAGTGCATTAGTAATCCAGAAATACAAAGTAAAACCACAATGAAATACCACCCAGTGTCTCTTTTTCTTTTTTTTAAATGTACTGAAGGAACATTGCATCATCAAAATATAGAGATTTAAGGTGTGTCTCATCTTAAATCAACTTCTTGATTGGAAAACATTTTAAATTGAGTACTGGCAATGGAGAAGAGTCAGTGTTAGTCACCCCCACTCAGTGCTGTGGGACACCCAGTCTGGCAGGAGGCAATGGCATCAGGGAGGAGTAAGGATAAACTTGGGGTCCACTCTTCGGTATATACTTGAGAGAAATTCTAGGCCTCTTCTGAGGAGGAGTGCATAAGCATGTGACAGTTTGTAACTGCAAACAAACAAAAGGAACCAGTCGAGTTCAGCAGCACGAGAGTGGATTGAAACCTGTATATTCACAGACTGGAACAGAATAAGCACATGAATGAATTAAAGTTGCACATTAACAATGTGCATGTCTCTTAGAAATAAAAAGAATTAGTCATAGAAGAATACCTGAATGCAATTTACACTCACAGCTAAAAGCAACAGATTACGGAATACAAAAAATACATGGTAAAATGACAAGGAAAAGTTGGGGAATGGTCAGCTCAGCAGAATAGTGGATTTATTGAAAGGAGAGTGAAGAAGATGGAAAGGAGGTGTAGACACACACGTGTCTTCAAAAAAAGCGGTATATTCTTTCCTTAAATCAGTTGTTGGACCTATGGGTAGTCGTCATGTTCAGTGGACACCCATCTTCTCATTTTTCTGGCATATAGCTGACATTTAATGAAAATATTAACAAGAACCAAACAGAAACCCAAGCCTAGGAGTAGTGCGTAGGTAAGAAGCATTTGCTCCTGCCCTCGGGGTTGGAGGCATGCTTCCACACAGCCTTTCAAGACCAGCGAGGGACCCTTGCTCAGGGATTTCTTCAAGGGGCAGGATCTGGACTAGCTGGAGAGAGAAGCGAGGAAAAGAAATCTAGTTGGGGATGACATGAGCAGTGGCTCCATGGAAGAGGCCCTCATCTTACACTGGGAAACCATGAGGACGCACAGGCCATTGCAATAACTGAGGAGCAAGGCAGTATAAGCCATTCATTTAACAAACACTGAAAAACTCAACTCATCTTTTCATTCCCGCTACAAGGGAAAATGACGGTGTGCAATGAAGGAGATTTAAAAAGCCATATAGACTTCAGGAGAGTCTGTAAGTCAAAACGAAGTTCTCCACCAGGTCTCTTTTATATCAAGATTTCTAGCCTGAGGCTCCCACCTGTTCAAACGGAGGACTGGAGGCCGAAGCTGTCCCTTCCCTCTGTCCCTCCTGTCTGTATTCCCCTCCCTCTCCAGCTCCTGGCAGCTGAATATGTTTATCAAACTTGACTGCACAGGAAAGAGCCGTGAGTGTTCCGGGTCATGAATGGGTTACCCGCCTGCTCAGGAAGAAAGAAGAGAAAAAGAAAAGGCCACCGTTGCAGGGACTGCTGTGCAAACCTCCGGCTACAGTTACCCACTCCATCAGCCGTGGCGACATCTGACCAACCAACAGCCCGGCCCCCGTGTCTGCAGGAGAGACATCTCAGGTCAAGGTGAGTCAAACCTGCCATCTGGTCTGCTCCAGGCTCCAGCGGCACTTCCAGGAGAGTTTTCTTTGTGTTTGTGCGCCCACATGAGAGAAGAATGCTCTCATGTGCTGATTCCATGTGCCCCCGCGTCCCGATCTGGGAGCCATCGTGGAGCAGGGAACTGTACCGATCCTCTGACGGGCCTTCAGTCCAAGGCAGTCTTTTGGGAGCAAGTCCCGCCCACCCAAACTCCAGGTAAAGAATTTGAGCCATGGAAAGAGTATGAAGAGGCAGAAGGAAGCTGAGTAACGTGCACAAAGGCCCAAGCAGAGATCAAGATAGGAAACCAGAGGTCCTGAGTGGTCAGCAAAAAACACACTTTGAATCCCATGAAATAGATGGCAGGATTCTGGAGAAAAACACAGCAACCTTAACTTCCCTGCAAGAGAAATGATAGTGCACCCTTGAACAACACACATTTGAACTCAGTTTCCACTTCTACTTGGATTTTTTGTAAACAGAAGTGAACCTATGGTATCAGGAAATACAGGCTAGGACTGTAGGTGAATTTTCTCTTTCTCAGGATTTTCCTAGTCACATAGTCTTTTCCTGGAGAACCCTGTATGCTGTTGTAAGAATGTAAATTGGTGCACTCATCTCTACTTCTAGGTTTCTATCCCAAGAATATGAAACATTAATTCAAAAGATATACATTCCAGCAGGCCTAGTGGATCAGTGATTAGGTCAGTTGCCTCTGAAGGAGCACAGGCCACACACCCCTGGGTTTAAATCCTGAGCCCGGGAGGAAACAACCAGTGTGAACAACTAAATAAAAATAAAAAATAAAGATGTATTCTCCTCCACTTCTCTCTGTCTTCCTACTCTCCTTCATTCCTGCCTGCACCTTACCTTTAAGAAAAAAATAAATAAAGATATGCGTCCCTCATGCCCTGCAACACTATTTACAATAGCCAAGGCATGGAAACAACTTAGGTGCCCATCAAGAGATGATGCATAAAGAAGCTATGGCCTGTATCTCAGTGGAGGGCTGTTCAGCTGCAAAG
Organism: Solenodon paradoxus; assembly: GCA_004363575.1. Classification (NCBI taxonomy): domain Eukaryota; kingdom Metazoa; phylum Chordata; class Mammalia; order Eulipotyphla; family Solenodontidae; genus Solenodon; species Solenodon paradoxus. Next base: position 64,057 of record RJWH01002285.1, read on the forward strand.
AAGACAAACTCCTGCCATCTGTAAGAACATGGATGGAACTGAAGGAGATGATGCTGAGTGAGAGAAGGACAAATAGTGGGATGATCTCACTCATATGCGGAATATAAAGAAACAAAGAACAGAAAACAAAACTAACCCTTGGACACTGACAACAGAATTGAGGTTCCCAGACAGGGAGGGGGAGCGGGTGGAAGGGGCGCAGAGGGTAGTGGGTGCATGAACACTGGTGGAGGAGGGCTAGAAATTTGGTGGCAGATGCAATGTATTATCATATATTTGATGAAGAGTAAACCTGTAAATCTAAAACTTGAATTGTGTTATAAATCAAAATTACTTCATAAAAATATTGAAAAATCATTTTATTTCTCTAGCTTACTTTATGATGAGAATACAGGATAGGCACGCCCTGGTGGTCTAGTGGTTTAGTTCACTGTGGCACAGTCCATGCATAACCCCAGGTTCCCAGTTCAAGACTCAGAACTGGAGCTGGGGAATAACCAAGATAAGCAACAAAATAAAATAAAGAAAATGTTTCTTCCTCCTCTCTCTGCCTGCCTTCGTTCCTGCCTGTACCTTTCCTTTAAAAAAAAAAAAAATACATATAACAAGATCTAGAATGTGTGAACTGACTGTCCATTGGTAAGGCTCCCAGTCAACAGCAGACAATTAGTAGTTAGGTTTTGGGCGAGTCCATTTGAATTTCTGACTGCACAGGGGCCAGCCCTGCCAAGCCCCAAGTTATTCCAGAATCAGCTGTAGTTCCCTTTTAAAAGAGCCATGGAATGGCCTGACTACTGACCCGCGCTGCTGAGGACTGGGCACCACAGTGCTCTGTCGACCCCGCAGCGTCAGGGGCAGACCCGCTGATGTCCCCGGGGCTAGAGCCAGCGGAAAGCAGGCCCGGTGTAGTGTGCGTGTGTGGAGGTGCAGGGGGCACACCACGAGGCAGAATCGCCAGGACTGGAGAGCATTATCAACTTCGGATGAGGCCAGCAAAGGTGAGGACAAAGGCTCATTCTGCATCGAAGTACTTTCATATCTGTATTTATAATCCACACAGCCAGGAGAGTTATTTTGGGGAAAAAAAGACAAAGAACTGTGTAGGGTTTGAAGTTGGAGAGAGTCTGCTTGGAGTGAAGGGATGAGGAGGGCCTGAGTGAACACAGCAGGGAAACGTGGGCACAGAAGGGAATGGCAGCAGGCAGCCGTGTTAAGCACAGGCACTTTGCTGTCAGGGTTCTTGGGGCTGAATTTCACCTCTGCGACTTGCTAGCTGAGCAGCCCTACAAAAAACACATTTCAGTTTCTTCATCTGTGACAATGGTCCATCACAGGACCAGTGATTTCTAAGCATCAACTGAGTCAGTACACATAAATCACAAAGAACCTTCAATTGAAAGTATGAAGGGTTTCATAGTGATCGGTTGTTATCGATAAAGCTTTCGAGAAATAAAATCTCTTTTTGTAAAGGGTTACCTAACTTCTTAGCTTCCCTTCTTTGAATTTGGCTCCATTCGTGTTTGTGTTTATACTTAGGGCTGTGTTTTGCTCGACTATACTATCTTCGGGGTTTTGATATTTTCCCCCAGTATCAAGTCATGTAAGAAGGGGATTCTCCCTCAAGTAATTTTCCAGATCCATTTTCAATGAATGAATAGAAACTGTTAGAGAATTGAAATTCACAACCCGCTAGACATTTTCAGAAAGGTGTGTTTTAGCTGCATTAAAAAAAAAAAAAAAAAAACAGCAAAGCAACCCAAACCCAGAGACATAAAACCCAGCCCACTTGGTTTAATCAGCTGTTTGCCTACAGGACTCAGCCGCTGTCTGACGTGTCAGGAGACTGAGCCCAGACGTGGCCAAGGGACCAGGCGTCGTGGATTACAGATCAGACAGAAACACCCTCTGCCCCTCATCTTCTTCTTGGCACCGAGACACACACAAAGCTCTTTATTTGTTTTATACTTAAAATGTCAAAGGTGCCTGGGGGCGGGCTCTTGGACCGGGGATTGGCAGCCCACACTCGGGGCTGACATAATCGAAGTGCAACCCTGTGGCCGTGTGATGCACACAGCATGTGCACATCACCAGGGACCAATGGTCTTGGCAGGGAGCCTGCTGCCGGCCTGGGAACTAGTGCAGACTGGCCCTTTCGCCAGAGGCTGGTCAATGTGAGGGAGGCCTGCTCGGTGTTTGGTGTCTGAGGACTCAGAGGCAGCAGGCCGAGCAGTGGACTGACATCCTTGCCCCAAACTACTTAACACAGGGACAGCAAGTCAGCAAGGGATGCTCAGGGCGAGGCCCACAGCAGGATCTTCAGGGGAAAGAAAGTTAAAGACATGGCACGGGAAAGGGAGACCTGGAATTGTCTGCCTGCCTTGCTTCTCCCCTAGCTCCTCCCCAGCCGAGTATAGACAAGCCAGAGTCCTCGCCGCAGCTACTCCGGGCCAAGCAGACTCACTCAGAAACCAGGCCTGCAGCTCCTCACCCCGCAGAAAGCTTGAGGTCCTTGGAGAATGAGCACATGTTCCAACTTCAGGGTTTTGCACTTTCTAAGAGTTCTATTTCTGGGGAAAAGACAGCTTAGCCACAGAGCAAATATGCCCAGAGCGTCGGTTCCCTAATTTGGGGGTGAAATTTATTGCTTGGAAGGCCCTGCGCTCACTTTCTTTGGTAGCATCTCAAGCGGAAGAACTCTCATTTTCTCTTTTCGTTCATAAGGGGGAGGGAGAGCTGAGATTTAGTTTACTTCTCTTCTTTGATTTTAGCTAATGAAGGAATACTTGCCAGTATAGAACTAACAGTGATACACAACTTTTTTTTTTTTTGTAAATGAGTAAATCAAAACAGGCAGGAGAAACACATTAGCTTTTTAACTAATCTATGACTGGCAAAAAGAAAAATTCTTTCCAGTTGTTTTCTTAATGCTTGGCTTTAATAGTTAATAGATATATAAAATATAAAGTGATATGTACTTCATTTGTCAGCTCCTGAATGGTAGTCAAGATTTATTGAGTAGCCATTAGATACTGTACTGGAAACTTGCAAAGTTTCTCAGGACACAGAATAAACATTGCCAACTCTCAAAGACAAACTCATTGGGAAAGTAAAAGTAAGTGTATAATTCAATTTATGAAAAATTCCAAAGCCACATTCTGACCCAAAGGATGAGTTTACTTACATTTAGATACGTTGGAGAATTCACTTTATCCTTCCTATTATTATAGAAGAAAAGGGCATTTAATTAGATTTTAAAATAGCAGGACTGGGTTGCTAATCTTACTTTCACAAGATTGTAACAAGGAAGGTAGTAGGCAGTATATTTCCCATTTGAAGAGAAAGTCAGAAGCTTGGAGGTGAGTCCAAGTTAAAATGGCAGCTCCCTGGGCTTCTCTGCAGGAGTGAGAAGCATTTCAACATCCATTGCACTGTGGTTCTATGCGAGACCACTCTGTCTCGCCTTTGTGGGGAGAAACCAATAAACATACTGAATAACAGGATGTGCTCTTTAGACAGACTGTTGATTCTATGACAGAAATATATATTCTCGGCTGGGGAGAGAAACCACTAGGGCTTGGTTCTCACATTTTAAAGCCCCTGCACGAACAACTGGTATGTTTTTCCTGGGGGAAAAGGTATCCTAATTCTGACCTTATTCAAACTGCAATAGAACTCCAGAGGGACCAATGAAGGGGAAGGCTAGAACTGGTGAGCCTAAGTGGTGACTGCATTTATAGATTAATCCTGACAGGGAGCAAATACATCTCCTCCCAGGAGGCCCTGAGATAGTCAACTGAGAAGTGGGGTCATTATTTATGAGCACAGTGGATTTCCCCCCATTACAATAAACACTTTAATTACTTTAAGTGACACATTCTTTTTCATGGCAGTAAGCTTAGGAACCCAGTTCTGCATTGCCTTTTTTCATTTCGGTTGTGTATGTGGTCCTCTCATTCTTTACATTGAATATACAGCAATTTGTCTTGGTCTGAAATAAAAGTGGGAAACTACATTTATTTTTTTAATTTTTTTTTTAAAGCATTTCACAAACCAAAACCTGAAAGGTCCGCAGCGGGAAAGAAGTGGGCAATGAATGGCCCCCAAATGAAGTGGCAACTTCATTTGTAACCTTTGACCTGGTGGCCTTCCACTTAAAATTTCATTTGAAGGTAAGACATTTGAAAAACACTTATCCAAGTGACTCCATTAGTAGGAGAATCAATATGGTTTTCATTTTTCAGTAAGATGGCCCATTCTCATTCTAGGAAGTTACTGTCTCAGGTCACCAAACATGGCAACCACAGAAATCCGCACTGAGAGTTGTCATGAGAGATTATGCTATACTGTGTCGTGGAAGTCAAAGAACTCATTTGTAACCTGAGAACCAAGAGTCAACTTCCTGAACAAACAGGGAGCGAATCTGTTTTTCCTGATAATATTAAGTCATAATAAATGGTATTAAGAAATTAGTGTTCATTTGTAAGGTGAGAATATACTATCATGGTAATGTCCAAAAGAGCTCATACGTTTTAGGGACATACTCAGAAATATTTACAGACGACACGATAGGAAATCAGAGATGTGTTTCTTTCTAATGTGGGGCATGCAGGTGGGGAGAAAGCGAGGGTATAAATTAGGCAAGATTGGCTATCGAGCATTAAATGTCCAGGCTAAATTACAGTGCAACACATTTCTTATATTGCTTTTCTAGTTTTGTACATATTTCAAGTTTCTCAAAGTTTTTAAATTAAAGATTCAGCTTTGAGACTATGAGCAAAAAGGAACTGTCTTGATAAATTCTCAATCAGCAGCAAAAGACCATTCTAAAATTATTTTAAATCAACCTACCCAGTCTACGAAGTAGTCAATACAAGCAGGCTGTAGCCTCCCTAATGTGAACACTGTCTTATAAAGCAAAGCCACTGCTTCGGGTATTTCTGTATTTGAGTTCAGACTATTCACATTCAGAGTATCTGCTTAACCAGTGACAAACCACTACTCTAGTTTTTAATCCCGGCCTCGTTCCAGCTACGACCCCATCACACACTATTTCTGGGCTACTTGGCTGCATTTCCCCGTTAGTAGATGCTGAGAAAACACAGCTGAATTTTAATATTACCTCTGGCAAAATGTAAACAAAAAGTCAAATGTGGTGTAAAAACTATCAGACCCAATCCTTCAAAAAGCCATTAGCACAGGTAAATGAGCTCTGTCCGTGAAACATGAGGCGCACACCCCTACTAGCACTGTCTGGGGAAATCAGAGGTTACGCTGACTGGGGAGAGACGCCGGGCCTGCTTTTACCAACACTCGGTACCATGCACGTATTCATCTCCTTTCTAGAGAATTAAAGCATTCATTCAGCAACTGAGAACTCCAAACTGGGGGAGGAAGAACTCTTACTCCATGTCTCTTAAAGATATTTTTAAATGTGCAAAAAGGGCTGAAGGCTTAGAGGCTGTGAACTAAGTGAACTCATAGGGTGACCCCCCCCCAGTTTGCAGTCACAGTCACCCCCAAAGGCAGGAACGTGGAGTGGGGAAGCATGCGGGCTGGATGACTTTGAGGGCTGTGCTAGGTACCTCAGACACAAAAGCTTATGCTGTAAGCACTGCTCTTCCCACTCTAGAGATGAGAAAGCGAAGGGTTCTAGAGCTTAATTAACTTGCCAAGGTCACCCAGTACAGGGCATATTCACACAGGCCCGGAGTTTCTGACCCTATGGGTGTTTTTCCAACCATTTGCCTTCTAATCCAGAGACACGGATCTGAATATTCACACTGTGTTGATACATAGAAAGAGAGTTCTAAGGACGTCCTTCTCAGTATTCGTATAATGAAATAAAATAATCTGATAAATCGCCGTGAACCTCTCGCAGATGGACTCTCATGATTTCCCAGTGAATAATTCTCTTCCTTGCTGGTTCCCAAGAAAAGTTCACCAAATTCTCTAATGGTCTCTAAATATACTAGAAAGGGACAGCTGAAAAGTCAGAGGCTAACTCAGCTGGTCACTCTTACTAACTTTACACTGGCAAGAAAATGGCTGAGGACTGATTCTCCCTCAAGCAGCAATCGCTGAGGCTGGAACAGGCTCGTCTGTCACTCTCCTTCCTCTCCGAGGGCGGGGAGTTTTGTCTCCTCACAGATCATTAAAGACAAGGCCGTGCCACTTGCTAGGATTTCTCTCTCTTTCCCCTCTTATAAAAGAAGAAACTTTCAAGATTCGATTTCTCCCCTTTTTTTTCTAAAGCAGGGGGTACCAACTGGCATGGGCTGTATTAAAATCAGGAGAAACCTCAATCAAAAAGCCCCTCTCAGAAGGCAGGCCTTCTCGTTAATATGCACCAACATGAAAGGCTTTCTTTTCATCCTACACAACTATAGTGTGTGTAAATTGCAGGGGCTCGTTGGCATAAATCTCGGCTGCGACCTCTGAGGTAAACTAGATTTACATTACTTGCTGACAAGAATTAAATGAATATGAACAGCTTTCAAGGCTGCAACAGATGGGCATGAATGTGCTCCCTAGGAAAACTATCAGTGACATCTGTGTCCTCCAAATTCTGGTGGTCTCAGCCAATTAACAGGGGGGAAGAGGAGGTGGGGCTGGGGAGGCCGCGCTCCGTCCCAGCCAAAACCCAGCAGAAGTGTTTGTGTTTGGAGACAGGACCAGGCGGGCGTCAGCAGCGAGGTTAGCATCTTATTGTTATCATTCAAATGGAGAATGTGGCTTACAAAGCTATTTGTACACGGCAGGGAGGATAATATGATTTTTCTCATTTGACCGGGGGAGATGGCGCCGTCTTGCAGCTGATATCATATTTCAGGGCAGTCTCTTTAGGAGGGTGTTTACTTTTGTCTCCTTGGAGGAGGAAGGTGGATGGTGCTGAGGTCTGCCAGTTCCTGTGAGGCATCCACACTGCAAAGCAGGTGAACTCTAAGTCAAAGTAGAGATGGGCCCCCAAACCTTCTGACTCTCAATCTACTTCTTTCCTCTTCCCCAGTGACCTTTATTGATTTCACAAGGGAGTCGAAATCCAGGGGAAAACAAAGTCAGAGGCGGTTAAGAAAGCGGTGAGAGAATGCTTGAAGAGACGCATCAAGGGCCTGGGACCTGCCTTATGGAGGGATCAGACTCGGTCACGTCAGCGCCCCGGCCCCGGCGCCCAGCCGTGCTGAACCGCAGGCAGAAGGAAAAGCGGAGGAAGCCAGGCTGGAGCAAGACTGGCCGGGCACAATCCTGTCCTGCACGCTCTGTCCACAGCCTTGGATCGTGTGGAGCCAGGGAGCAGGGCTGGGGACCGGCAGGATGGAAGGAAGCAAGCAGGATTCAGGAGAGGATTATTTAGCTATCCCAGGACCTGTGTCTTTTAGGACCGAGCATTAAGAACACAGGCTTTGGACGGAAAGGTACCCCACCTCCCAGCCCCACCATAGCACTTTACCGCTTATTGGATGAAAGACTACAGGCCAGTCACGGAACTACCTCATGATTCATTTTCCTAATCTGAATCACTAATCTACTAGTAGGATCTCTTTTTTAAGAAGGCAAAAACCATCTCACACATGGAAAACGCTTTTAGCTTTGCTCAGAGGGCTATTTTTATTCTGACTTTCTAGAGCGCAGGTTTGAGGGCCCAAAGATAGAGCCCTGAAACTCCAGACTTGTGTTTCAAAATCAAAAGCATGATGCTCTTCTGGTCGCTGGAAATTTTGAAAAGAAACAATTTCATTGCTGTTAGTCACCAAAAGTCACACTTTTTCGAAGGGCACATTTCCTTGAATGTGCAAGATTTTGAAATTATGATTTGCTAAAATAAACACACTATTACATACCATCTGGATAAATGATAAATTATAAAGCAGTCTTCCAAGAGACTAGGGAAATAATACACTTACATGAAAAATAAAAGTAAAATATGATGTGTAGAAGACGATGGTTAATCATGATTGCGTGGGTGTAAATGACCACTTCATCATAAGTGTTGTTTCAAACACAGTATTCACATGACACTTGTCAGAACAATTACAAAGAAAAGCTGAGCAAGAAGGGTGACTGGACCTTCTAAACGAGAGAACTCTCGGTGGAAGCTGTAAATGACCCTCGTCATATTTGTCCATTTTCACAGATGGATTCCTTTCCTCGTGTTTTCTGCTCTGCATGACTTTCTAACCATCTAGTTCAAGCACTCTGGCGAGCTGAGCCTCAGCACCGTGTCAGATGACTTCTGGGGAAAGCAAATTTTTGATTCACAAAGCATCACTGGCTCTTTCTGAGTCGCTCACAATGGTTTTCAGCTCCCCCGCTCCCCCAGGGTCAATGGTGAGGATGAAAACCATTGCAAGCACAATTTTTTAATGCAAATTGTCAAGATTTTTATCTCCTGAGGCTACAATATCAAATATAATTTTGTCTCCTATTGGTGCCAATATCTCTATGTGGCGCGATCAACAGCAGAGGGGCCTTTGTCCACGCAGGGTTTCAGGGTGAACAAAAGCACCTGTTGTTTCGACCTTGTAATGGCTTTAGAAGTGTCCAGTTGGCTGCATTTCCCCCACACGGCTCCTTAGGCTTTTCCCAACACTACCGTCCACACATCATTATTGGATGTAAAAGGAGCATAATTGAGGAGCAGATCAATAAATTTAAAAGCTCTTTAAGGAAAGACATAATGAATTTGGTACAGCACATATTTTTAGATCAAAGATGCCTTTGAAGTGACAAAACCCTAATCCATAAACCACCGAAGCACTTCCTTTCTCTCCCCAACGGCCTGTTGTCAAATAAAATGGGAGTTAAGGAAATTATCTTTATCTGAAAATAGCCAAAAGAAGCCATCACCCAATGACAGCCTTGTCACAAGTGACAATTGGGGAAATTGTCAGGAAGGCCAGGCCAGACAAGCAGAGGAGCGGGCTTTGCTGTTCGCACTAATCTGGCGGCGCGGCCCCCACACACAGGCCCAGCCGGCTCGCTGCGTGAACAGCCCGGCTTTGTCCGCACGCCCAGGGGCTGGAAGGAGCACTCTTTCATGAATATGGATGACCACTGCCCGGTGTCTGAAGAGACAAACCCTTCAAAACTGAGATATAACACACACACACACACACACACACACACACACACACACCCCCCATACCCAGCAGACAAAAACCAAGAGAACTCAGCGGCTCGGTGGAGTGGAGCGACACGTTAGTAACTACTGAGAGATGGCGCATCGGAAAGGGGCACCAGGCAGCCCGCTCTGCTTGTCTGCCCGATCTTTGCTTCCCAGCAAGGGGGATGAGCACATTCGGGGACTCTCCGTCTTCGGGGGTCACATGCAAGCATGCCAAGCTGCTGCACCGTTTCGTGGGTGGCAAATGGTCAGTCTGAGAGGGACTTCACCTTGCAGCGCGAGCAAGTTCTGAAAGACGACACACGTGAATGTAGACTTTGACAGCCACCGAGTGCACGCGTGGCTTTAACGAAGGGGTCAAGCCTCATGCTGGGTCCCGAAGAGGAAGCACAAACAGGATTCAGGAGCAGAAGCATCTCTACAGGCAAAGACAAGAGCTGAAAAGAAGAAAGAACTGCAAAGAAATGGGGGGGCGGGGGACACCAGCTCTGCAAGTCCTTTCTAATCCCACAATAATGTTTGAAACTAGAATTAAAAATCCGATTCTTATATACATATATACCTCCTTTCCTGCAAACATAAATGATTTCCCACCCTCCCCCCACGCATACTTCCATTAAGAGCTTTTTGAATGACTGAACTGTTTTTTTGCTACTAACTGTGAAAGGCCACTTAGCTGAAATAGACTATATAGAGGTGTAGATATTCAAGCTCACGTTTTACAGAAGCAGGTACAGAAGGGAGAAAAGTGTGCAGTGGGTTCTTTTGCACTTTTCTTCTGATGTGATAAAGTTTGGTTTCCCACTGTGCAGGGACAAAGCTGAGTTCTGCGGCTTCCCTATTAGGAGATGTTCGCTGTGGACATTTACATCCCATTAGCATACTGGGCTCCCCGTGAACGCCTGCTGAATACTCCCGCTAATCCTCTTTAAAAAGCTACAGGCTACATTACACGCGGCCAGGGCCGCAGTCGGGCCTCGCCTATCACTTTGAAGACGCTGAACAGAGTTCTCTTGTGTCTCAGTCTGCACCCGCCTCATCAACCCCTGCTCTCTGTGCTGCGAAATCCTTGTTTTCATCAAGGAGAATTACTGGGAGGCTGAAATCCACGTTCCCACTCTGAAGCTAGACTGCCCTCGAACAGGAGATATTATGCTGATTTCACTTTTCCTTAAGTGTCTACCCACAATCTTTTCAACTAAGATGAAAATGAACTATATCCAAGTATTTTTTTTTTTTGTGCCTTTGATTAGGATCAAATGATAACCACATCTTCTGTGGAGGGAACCTAATCCCGGATAATCAGGGGCAGAGACTCGGTGATGTCACAGGTCTTTTTGCCTGTACCCTAATTTTTACAGGATCACACTAAACCTTTAGATGTCATTCATTGGTGGTTCACTTTCCTACTGAGATGACTCCGCTGATGACAGCCAACCAAGCAGCAGAGAGAAAATCACAGATCTGATGCCAATAAGACAGAATGCACAGCAAACACTGTACAACAGTGCCCAGGAGAAAGGCGTACTTTTAGCTAAAAACAAGAGAAAACAAATCAAGGCCATCACCTTACTGAGGACATTCCTTCGATTATGTTTTAAAGGAAAGTGCTGTCCTCTAAACAAAACTTGTTTCTCAGTAATTAATCTCTCCACAAAATTGGTTTCTACATAATTTTGAAAAGAATTATTTTGTAAATCTTGCTATGGATGATAGTATGATGCTGTTTAATGTTACCGTAAGCACAGTAAATTCTTCTGTGATTAAAGTGGGAGACACTGATTTTCATGCCAACTGGATGTGTGTCTTTTGATTCAATTATGTGAGAATCTAAACTGCAGGCCATTGTCCCTGTTTGCCTTCCCTCTGCAGGAAACTCAGAACCAGATTTTGTGATAAGTTCCGTGGTGTCCGGGGCTAGACAATCTGGGACAACCCATCTAACCCAGGTTTAAATGTTGTAGACACATCTATGTGTCTCATATGTAATTTTTAAGACTTTTTATATTATTACAGGAAAAGAAGACATTACTAATTCATTTTTGAAGGCTGACATATCACACTATTATTTATATCTGACAAAGAATGTGGAAAAAAAGATGCCCCTAGTAGATAATTGTTGCCTACATCTCTCCAAAATATAAACTGCCAAGTACAAGTCAACTAAGATGTGGATTTGAGATAGACGAGGAAAGAGAACTTTACTTAGGTGATTAGTAGAAGAACACCAACCAAATAATATTCATGGATTCAAAGCCTTCATGTTTTAAAGATGCCAGTCTCTCCAAAATCTATATCTCTTATCATCTAGTCATGCAATAATCTAAATGAAACTCTTGACAGGAGAAAATGAGACCTGATACATGTATAATTAACCAGGTCACCAGAAGGGAAAAAAGCTCTGGTTGTAACATTCAGCCATATCTGTGGTATGAATATTTCTACCAGGCTGATTTTGAGCTATCAGAGGGAGCTCACCGTTGAGTCGGGCAGAGCTGAGTAGCAGCATGCCGGCATGTAGTGTGTCCACCGTGCAAATACACTAGACGCTAGCCACCCCAAAAGTAGAGAAAATAGTAAAATGTCATTAAATAGTTGAGAAAGAAGTTTTCTCTTTTTAAGTAACTTAGAGCTTATGTAATTAAAGTTTAATGATGGTTGTATCTAACAAAGGACTCATCAAAATCCTGGCAATGCAGTAACTGGCTCTCATGGGTCAGTACAAGGCAACTCCAACATGCCATGGTGCGGGGCGGGGGGGTCATGAAAAGTTTCTTATGAAAGAGGGACTAGAAAAAAATAAAGCTTTAAGGTTAATGTGATGGCAGTGAGTGTACGTTTGCTTCCTTTCAGGTTTTATAAATTCCATTTCAAAAATCATAAGTGATTCTGATCATATCTTAGTGGTTCCTGTGTTATCAGTGATAAAGTAAGCACAAATAAATAGAAGCAATTCTTTTTGTTCATAAAGATCTATTCACCATAGTCAAAAAGGCAGAAAATAAACGAAATTGGCAAGAATATGATAAAAATAGTAACTTTCATAATCTGTTGGTGGAAGTGTGAAATATACAGTCATTTTGGAAAATAGTTCGAACATTATTTAAAAAGGTAAACACGATGTTAACATAAAACCCTGTAATTCCACTTCTAGGTATACACCCAGGAGAAATGAAAACAGATGTGCACCCAAAGACTTGCTTGTGGATGTTCATAGCAGCATTATTCATGGTAGCCAAAAAACAGAACACACCCGATGTCTATCAGTAGATGAGTGGATGAACGAGTGTGCTATTTCCATACAAAGGAACATTACTCAGCAATGAAAAGGAACTTGTGAAAACATGGAAGAATTTCAAAAGCTAAGTGAAGAAGTCAGACACATAAGACCACATATTGCATGATTTCATTTATAAGAAATGTTAAGAAAAGGCAAATTGGAATAGAAAGGAGATTTAATGTGGAGGGAATGAGAGCTGGAGATGAGGACAAGAATTCCACCCGTCAGTCTCACTCCTGGGTATATACATAGAGACATGAAATCTCTAATCAGAAAAAAATAAATATCTGTACCCCAATGTTGAGAGCAGCACAGTTCACAATTGCCAAGACATGGGGACAACCTAAATGTCCAACCACAGATGAGTAGATCAACAAGCTGTGGTCTAGATACTTAATGGAATTCTAGGGAGCTGTTAAAAAAGATGAAATCACACCTTTTGCAATAACCTTAGTGGCAGAAACCAGGGAAGTATGTATGAGGAAGGTTTCTAAAGTGTCAGACTAAGACGAAAGACCATGGCTGCTTTGGGTCAACATTATTAACACGGGTACCTGAACCATGTTAAGTGAAATGTCAGAAAGAAAAAGAGAAATACAAGATGGCTCCATTTATATGTGGAATATAAAGAAACAAAACACGCATCTCAACAAAACTCACAGGACGTAAGACTGTTTACCAGGGAGGTGGAGGCAGAGGAGAGGACGGGACAGGTGGCAGTGAAGGACTCTAGACTCAGGTGGTGGGCATGGTATGAAGCACAGATTCTCAGGTGCAGATTCAATCTCCTAAAGTGCATAGAGCACATGATATAATATATAAACAAAAGATAGAATGATTTAATGAAATAAATGAGCAGAGGGATCATGTGTGGGTGACTGAAGTATTCTAAACTACATTTTGGTGATATTTACACAACTCAGTAACTTTATTGGAAATTTAATTATAGACTTGAAACAAGTACACTTTATGGTCTACAAATTAAATTATATCTTAATTAAAAATCATATTCAGCTAAGTTTCATTCATTAGTTTTTGGTCTTCCCTATTTACAAAAGAGGCAGGTGAGACCAGTAGATTCAATAACCTCTTGCAGGTCTCACTTTTTTTTTGACACATTAGAATTCACACCTCCAAGCATTGTTTGGTCTGCTTGTCCTCCTAGATTCAACACTAAAAGACGTCTATGTGAATCTCATTTTACCCACTTGAGGGATGATCCCTTTTCCAGGGACCTTCCTTTTGAATCTCTATTGTCCGTGGCTCCTTTGCTTGAGTTTCTGTAGGGAACCTGTGTCTAACAGGGACAAGTGGAAGCCTAGACTTCTGTTTTATTTACTTATTCACTCATTCATTCATTCATTTAGATGTTCAACAAAGTTTTACCGAACGCCTGCTATGTGCCAGACACTATCTTACACACCCTCAAATAGGATCCCAGTTAATCCACTCACTTCTGTCCAAGATGGCGCCAGCTCCACTGTTTGCCAAGAGCACCCAACATTCCAGTAGGATGTTAAGAAGCACATTTTGTCTAGAAGGAAAGATACTCCTAAGCGAAGGTTTTTGCTGAGAGCTTAAAGGTTTGGTTTGGTGAGGAGGGAATCAGAAGGAACAAGACTGGATGACAGGGAGGTTGAAGGTAGACGTATGTGGACGTACCTCTCAAGGTGGGTTCAGGACATGAGGATACCTGTTGCCCATGTGATGCTCAGCAAAGGGCTCTGATTGCAGAAGACACCCTCAACACTCAGATGGACAAGAAGACCAGCAGTGCAGCTACCAGCTGTCCCCTCCCCAAGCAGCACTAGTGTTTCTCGATAGACTCAAGAATAAAGTGACGATGGAGACAGAGATAGAGGTTCTCCATGACTCAACCACCAGAAAGCCCCCTTACCAAGGCATATCTGGCTACCACCACTTCTGAATGGTTAAAATGCCAACACAGAGACCCATGTTGAGTCCTCATACATTTCTACATGAGGGTCATGGTCAGCCTCTAGTTGACTGAATATATTACACCCACTTCTTCACAGACATGTTAGCCATTTTTCTCACTGGAATGGTTCTCTGTTCTAGATGTAGATTTGACTTCCCTGCCACGCTTCTATTAGCAATACCTTCTGTGCCATTCCTCAGAGCTAATTCACCCACAGCAATCCATAAAACAATGTCTGACCAAGTATGCTATAAGAGCTTGTAGGATTCATTGGTCTTATGGGACACATGGTCTTACAGGAGCAGCTGGCCTTAGAGAGTGGCCCAACAGCCTACTGAGAACTCACACAGAGTCAGCTGAGGGACATTAAATGGGGTGGAGGGAGAGGGGAAGAGAACATGCATATGCTCTAAACTGAAGATCAATATATGATGTTATTTACCCAAGGACAGATGATAGGGGCCCAGGATCATAGAGAAGTAGGTGTGGGACTGCCCAGATCACCTTTCCCCTCCTTACCCAGAGTGCAGTAAGGAAGTTATAAATCTAGCCTCAAAATCAGTTGCAAAAATGTGTGGAGGGTGCTCAGTATTCATTGCTTGTGTGACCGTGCATATGCTCACACGTGAATTCACCCTCTTTTCCCCTTTCCCTCTCCCCTATTATTTTATATATGGTGTGTTAGTGGCGTTCACCTTTATAGGTGAGTTCATGGAGAACGTGTAGCTTTTACAAAATTTATCGAATGTGTTGTGTCTTTCTTTTATTTAAGTGTTCATGCAACATAGAGTCTTCTGAAAATTAAGTTCCAAGAATAAGTCTGCATTTAGTCTGCACTTCTGGTGAATTTATGCTCTTCCCTTTGCTGGGTGGTGAGAACTGTACCATCTACCTGTTTCTCCTGGTTGTTAGAAAACCCGGAGCTTCCTCTAAGCAACTCTGTCACGATTTCATCACTTCCTGTTCCTAGAACAATTCTGTTTTGTTTTTAATTTCCTCTAACTGGTTTGAGATTAGTGCTTTCCCTGCATGACTTTTTGTATGGTTTAGCAGTGCATGTCACTTCCATTCTTTTCTCTACACACTTTGCAAACACATGAGCAAGTAAGCACATCCTGCCTTTAGGAGCAGTTCATGGTCATAGCAGCAGCTCGGCTGCATGGTGGTGTTCATTCCATCAGATTTACTGAGTGTCCACCCAGCACAGACAACACAGCCCTGTGCTGCATCGCAGTGCATGCTCCTCGTGCCCCTGATCACCCATATTTCCTGGCAGACGCCCCACTGTCAAATCCACGAGGAACACTTTTGGGGAATACATAGTTCCTCTTATTTGGACGATCATATTTTTCACTGTTCCTCACTCCCACATACTGGGGCCTGCCTCGTGCCAATGGGTGCCATTAAACACAAATCCACTCTTTTTTTCTAGCATTCATTTTTATGTCTGTCTGTCTATCTTTCGATCTACTTACCTACCTATCTACCGACCTATCTATAGAAGGTAGAAGGCAGGCAGGAAGAGACAGGAAGAAGAAGCATTTTTATTTTTTATGTATTTGCTCATTTTAGTTGTTCCCTGGCCCCAGGTCTCCAACCTCAGTCCTTGGGCTTTATATGGTTTACACCAAAGTGGCCGACTTAACAACTGAGTTACCAGGCACGTCCTCTCTTTGAATAAGATCTTTCAATTTCCGAATTTTTTGAAAATGTCTCTATTTGACATATCTTAGATTAATAGCTGTCTTTCAGAAACTTTCAGAAACTTACCTCGTCCTGAGAACTAAGG
Source organism: Solenodon paradoxus (assembly GCA_004363575.1). Classification (NCBI taxonomy): domain Eukaryota; kingdom Metazoa; phylum Chordata; class Mammalia; order Eulipotyphla; family Solenodontidae; genus Solenodon; species Solenodon paradoxus. The sequence goes on from RJWH01002285.1 coordinate 80,186, forward strand.
ACTTTCCTCACTTGGAAATGATGTGAAATTCACATACTGGGCACTGGTAACACTGTAAGTCGGACACACACTTTGTGATCTCTGGACAGATGTGTTCCCCACTGGGAATAGTATACTAGCCCCTTAGTTTAAGAGAGTTTGGTTAGTAAAAATCAGTGGATTGAACTGGACACAATTTACTCCTTCCTTCTCTTTTTCTACTTGTTTGGAAGATTTGTCTAGTAAAGGTAGGCTTCCTCATGAGGGGTTGGCTTATTTTCCTCTTTTCTGTCTCCTAAAATGCTTTCTTCCGTCCTGCCTGTTTGTTTCGTCCAAGCACAGTCATTCTTACATCCACTCGATATTTCCATAAGCACCAATTATATGGCGGCCACGACCTGTTTAAAGATAAACAGGTGACCGTGCACAGTCTCTGGACTCTGGAAGTACAGAGACGTAGGCAGACCAGTGTGTAGACAATGATTCCAGCCTGGTGATAAGCGACAGGGGGACAACAGAGAAGTAGAGAGATGTCCCTTCACCTCGCTCACATGCTGAGAGGTGCTCTGGGGACAGTGACCCCACTTTATGTCGCAGCCAAAGGTCATCAATCTACCATGTTGTGTGAGTGCTGGGCCTTTTCACCACAGAGAACCAACCAAATGTCTCAGATCACAGCCTGAGTTGGTGGCTTGGGAAGTCCCATTCACTCTCCCACAAGCCCACTCCTATGAGTAGTTGTGGTCTGGGATGGTAAAAGTAGCTCTCCCAAAGCAGAATTGCAGGGGGAAAATGTACTTCTCCAGTTGAGGAACTAGATTACATAAAGCAGCACAGAGCTTCCTTAGGGGTCTTGAATGCCCAGCGTGGTGCTCTAGAAACCTCCATCAGCCCGTGAAACGACATCAATAAAGGCCAGTAATTGGTCCCTGCAGGGTTGCCTTGGGGTTTGTACAGAGCAAATAGCCCACAGTGGAACGAAGCATAGAATTATTTATAGAGATAAGAAGATGAGATGACATGGATGTACAACGCAGTTCAGATAATTAAACAGTGTTGCATGCAGCTATTCTGAGAGTAACATGCCTGCTACCCTCAAGAGATTTGCAAGAAATCGCTTTGTGCTCCCTCCTTGAAACTTCTTTCTCTTCTATCAGTGACTCGTAGGCAGCATGGATGCTCAACCAAGACATTTCTACCATTAATCTTGCTTCTCAACAGCACTCACGACTGAGAGCGTGACTGACAGCCCCTTTGGAAGAAGGAGCCCAGTGTGCCAGCGTCACACTCGTGGCTTGCTGTCATGGACAGGCTTTATAAGTGTAAGAGTTGTACTTAGGCCTTCCTGCACCAAAACAGAACCCACCCTCTCCTCTCCAGCCACTGCTGGGATTCACCCTATCCAAGTTCGCCATCTACAGGTCGTGGGGCTTACAGTTGCTTCAATGTCTTAAGGAGATTCACAGGACAAACCACACTTGCCTCCTATGTAGTTAGTTTATACCCTTGTTGGCTGAAACCACAAGAGATAGATAGTGACTGCCGATCTACTCTCAAGTCAGATATTTGCTGGACTTTTATCTTGCATTTCTCTCTTATGTAGGGATTTATGTTAAAAAGGTAACAGCAGAGAAGACCTATTAGATATTTAGTGCTATGTTTCTCAACTTAATAATATATCGTCTCCCTTCTGGGTAACATAAAAAGGTGGCCTAATGGAGGTCACCAGATATAGTCCACATATATCCCAAGGACCCAGGTTCGAGACCCAGGGCCAGAGGAACAACAGAGATGTACAACTAAGTAAAATAAATAAATACTCAAAAAAAAAAAAAAAAACCCAAACAAACCTAGACTTTAAAAAATTTTTTTAAAGAAAGCAGTAGGCAGGAATGAAGGTGAGGCAGATGGGCAGGCAAAAAGAGAAGAGGAGGAAACATCTTTATTTACTTGTTCATACTGGTTGCTCTCCTGGACCTGGGACACGAACCTGGGTCCTTGGAATAGACGTGGATTGTACTCTCCTGCAGGTGGGAGGCCTAGCCTCTGCTCCACAAAGATGCACCGCCTATGTCTTTTTCAATTACTCCTCACCTTTGAGATGTATGAGCACTTTGGCTCGGAGGTGCCTTCCTACTGCTTAAGTGAGCACAGAACAGCCTTTCTCCCCTACATGCTGCGCAGCCACCCCCAGTAACCCCCGAGTCAGTCCTCACCTAACGTCGTTCTTGGAATGGCTACTTGCAGTGAATGACATATTATAAAGGCAGTTGATATAAACCAGTTACGTTCCTAGAGCAGACTTCTGATCACAGAACCATCACCAAACTTTTAAATAAAAAACCCGAACACTTCTAATATTCAACAGTCATGGGTATTCATTCATTTTTCAACCTGCCAATTCAGGTCCAAGGTCCCAGATGGCCGGGAGCCTCTCCTGGCAGTTCAGGGTCAAGGAGGGACCCCCCATTCTGGACAGAATGTCCTTCTATGACAGGTTGCACCACACACGCGTGCGCACACACACACACACACACACACACACACACACACACTCCGACCGGGCCAATGTCAACACCCCAAGGAACCTCAAATGTACATGTCAGGAAGAAACCAGGGTCTCTGGAGAAAATCCAGAGGTGGGAAGAGCTGTCAGTGTGGACACACAGTGGCCTCAGCCAGACTCAGTTGGTTTTTATCTTGTTGCTGATGTTATCACAAATGACATGGAACAAAGCTACATTATTCGAGAACCTTTTGCACAACCAAAAATCACCAGGATGTCTCCTGCATCTCAAAGCTGGGCCAACAGACAGCACCCTAGCATCTGGTGTAGCTGTGATCCTTCCTCCGATCCCTGGACCTTGAGTTGACAGGTGTCATACCCAATCCCCGTGGACACTCAATATTCTCATCTTCAATCAGCAATGCCTGTGTTTTTTAAATAAAAGACGGAAGGCTTGGCCCTCTCTCTGAAAGGATCCTCGGCTGGAGTTTTCATCACACTTTTCTCTAGAGGTTGCCTCTTAAGCGCACTGGCTTTTGTTTTTGGAGGAAATTGTTTTGTTTTCCATTAAATTTGAGTTTCTCCTCTTTTCCCTGTCCCCAAAAGATGAGGTCGGCTGTGACAAAGCAGAGGTGTGCCCACCCCAGGAATTCAGTGATTTCTGGACAAGTCACAGGGAAGCTCTGGGTGGCATGAGGCCCCTTATTCCCTGGGAACAAGGAGATTTTATAGTCTGATTAATGGGAGCCCTGGATGAAGAGATTCCTGAGTTTAGCTGTAAGGAAAAAACACAACCAAACTAGCATTATGAGAAAAGGACATGTGTTGGATGAACACAAGGGCATTTCCTGGACAGCAGGACAGGAAATACGGATGTTCCTGGGGAGGGCGCAGAACCAATCAATGGAAGGCTGTTGGAGGCAAACGTCATCTGTCTCCCCACGTTCCTCCGTGTTCCTCTGTCTCACTGACTGTACCAGAATTACTGAGGGTCTACTAAGTGTCAGACACCATGCCAGATGGACAGAGTCCAGAGCTGAACAGAAAGTGTGCCCTTTTCCTCTCAGAGGACCATCTTTATCAGGGTCGTTTCCATGGTTTCGTATGCCCTACTGGCCGTGGCTGGAGAGGACAGGGAACCCAGGGTGCTGGGCACCAGGCAGAGACAATGAATCTGGACCAGACCTATTTGAGGTGACCTTGGAGCCCAGCAGGGAGCTGGAGCTCGCTAAAGAGTCGGAAGTGTGAGCTAAATTCTGGAGAGTTTCGAACTGGAGATGAATTTGAGAATCAGCTACAGGAGGCAACCATTGGAGCCACTACCTGAGATTCAAGAAGGCAAAGGAAAGGTATGAAGAAGACGCAGGCTTAGAGAGACAGCCTCTAATAGGGGCCAGAGAGTGGACTAATGACCTGCAAAGGAAGCATCCAGAAATGACCCGCTTACAAAACGAGCAGAAGAGCTGAATGGACAACTTTCGAGAGAAGATGCATGAATAAATGCTCTACATCACTCACCACCTGAGAAATGCAAACAAAAACTATAATGAGATATGACCTCATACCAGTGAGAATGGCCTGTATCAAAATGACTAGAAACAACAAGTGCTGGAGGGGGTGGAGAGAAAAAGGAACCTCCCACACTATTGCTGGGAATGTAAAATGGGTGCAAACTCTTTGGAAAACAGTATGAAGATGCCTCAAACAAATACAACTGGATCTACCATTTAATCCAGTAATCATATACCCAGAGGATACAAAATCTCTTATCAGGAAAATTATCTGCACCCCTATGATCACAGAAGTGCAGGTCACAAAAGTCAAGACATGGAAACGACCTAAATGCCCATGGACAGGTGACTGGCTAGAGAAGCTGAGGTCTAGATACCTAATTGAAGTCCAAGCAGCTGTTAGAAGGAGCTGAAATTGTGCCTTTTACAATGACCTGGATGGAACTGGAGGTGACTAGCTACGCGAAATAAGCCGGGGGGGTGGGGGGGGGAAACAGAGAGAAGTACCTGATGGTTTCATTCATGTATAAAGACACAAAACACATAAACAGACACATCTCAACAGAATTCTGAGGATGCAAGACTGTGGCTACCAGCAGGGTGGGAGGAACAAGGAGGAACAAGGTGAAGACACTGGGACTCTGGTGGAGGTGTGTGGTGTGAAGCTGAGGTGTGATCTCAATATCTTCAAAGGCAGATAGCAAAGAAAGGATAAAACCATAAATAAGTAATTTTTAAAAAGAAGCAGCTAGAAATGTGAGACTCAGGAATGCGCAGAGACATAATACCAAAGAACAGGCTCGACAGGAAGATCCAGGGAGAGACTGGAAAGAGGCACCTCGACTGGGTGACTGGCGAAGCGGACAGACTGGGATTAGCTGATGCGCACGTGTGACACCAGGAAGAGAAAGGATCAATGCAGACGACTATTCTGCAGCACCTACCGCTGCAAAGGGAAGGACTAAGATGAAATACAGGTCAAGAGAAATGAATGTTCCCGAAGAATCGTTAGGATTGAACATGTGTGTAGGCTAAAGAGAGTATGTCACAAGGACAAACGAAGGTGGACCGTCTTGGTGGTTAGCGGATAAGTCCGCCACCATACATTCCAAGGACTCGGGTTCGCCACCAGGAACAACCAAAATGAACAATAAATAAATGCTTCTTCCTGCCTGTCTGCTCACCTTCATCCCTGCCTGCACCCTTCCTTCAAAAAAAGAAAAAAGTCGAACAAAAAGATTGAAGGAAGGGAATATGAATGAGAAAAATCACAAAAGCGGTTCGGTTAAGAAAACAGAAGAGTAGGCCTGGGCACGAGGCAGAGCGTTGCTTCTCTGAGGGAGGAGGAAAGGAGAAAAGAATGATCATAATTTTGAGAATATCTGAAAGTTCACCAGAAATAACCGCATGTCCCAAGTCACACCTTACGGGAACCGGCAAGTTAGGGCGGCAGGAGTGTAAGACTTGAAATAGCGGTCCTGGCTGGGAGCAGGTGCTGTGGAGAAGGCAGAGACACTCAGTAAGGAAGAGTAAAAGATCCATGAGCAGCAGGAGAGCCAGGCATCGGTTCCAGTGTCCCGGATCCCGCCACAGTCAGCCAGTCGCCCAGCACGGAACGAAAGGAGTAAGAGGAAACTCCACCTTGCTTGTAAAATAGCAGTAACCTTCTCAGGCCCGGGGTCCAGACTCAGAGGGAGCTTCAGGGGCTCGCAGCGGGCTCTGAGCCCGCCTCGGGTAGGGATGCTGGAGACAGCAGTGAAGGGGAATTAAAAAGAGGAAGCGGGGTTACTCTTACACAGCAGTCTTTAGGGTTTGGGGGCCAGGTCACGTGAGGAGAGAGTCTCAGCCTGGCTGCCCCTGCTGATGACTGACTGAAGCCAGGGAGGCGGGCATTTACATTTTAGAGCCACGTGTTTCACTGCTGTGCCTTAACTACTCAAAATACTCTAGCAATTTTCACAGTCTGTACATTTGACTTTGTCCATTTTCTGTATTGTTATGAAATAAGTCATATGGTACATAATACAATAAATATATAAGATAAATGAGTATTATCTAAGACTCCTTCTTGAGTCCTGCATTCTACTGAATGTTCATTTGGGGGGCTGAGCCCAAACTGATTTATTTGAGGCCCTGTGACAACTGCCTTCCCATTTACCCCCTCAATTGTAACTAATGAATTAATTGTACAGTTTTGTTTACTGTCTATCTTCCTCACTTAATATAAATGCCAATGGGGTAGGAATGTGTCTGTTTTGCTCCCTCAGAGGCTGGAAAGTACCTGAAGGAATTTCTAGCACATACAAGGAGTTTAAAAATATTTGTTGCTGTTAAATGCTTATAAAAAGGGATATTGTTTAAATCTGAGCACCTTTTCTTAGTTACTTAATCTCACACATTATTCATTGCTTCTTTGATAAGCTGGAATTGCTCCTTTTTATTTCAGGAATATCTGTAATATGCATTCAGAGATGACGGATGCCTTTTACTGTCTCTGTAAATGATTCAATTCCCTGATGCTCTTCAAGTGACAAGAAACATTACTTTTCATTCATGCTCTAATCTTTTCCCTTCAAATTAACGTAATAATTTCAGAATATCGCTTCATGCCAATCTTTTTTTTTTTGAGAGGAGAAAGAAGTATCTTTTGTATTTTTATTTATTGTTCACACTGATTGCTCCCCCACTCCCCACATGAGACTGGAACCCAGGGGCACGTGGCCTGTGCTCTTTCAGAAGTGATTTACTTAACCACTGCTCCACCAGGGCAAGTCAGCCAATCTCATCAATTTTAACAGAAATTAATAAGGACATCATCAGATTTCCTGAAAATTCTGTGACAAAATTATGTCATTGTCTTTGGCTCAGAAGATTAATCTGTTAACCAGGAGGCCAACTCCCAACAAATAATTACAGCATTCCCATCAGAGCGTCAGCCACTGCCTTTCTACAATGTCAGGACTTGGAAAATCGGCCTTTCTAGTGCCTCACGGCCGCCCTCTTCCGGCAGCACATCCCAGCTCAGGAATAAATGGTGTCACTTAACTAGATGCATCAGTGGCACTCTACAGAACAGAGATCTAAATAAATCACGCGACAGATTATCACAGGGAAATGGAACACCTTCAGCAAACTTTACAACAATGATGCCTATTAGCTGACTAATAATCTTCTCTGAATTCTATTTAGTAAAAACCCATTAAGATTTTTGAATTTCACTATGGAAGAAACTTTTCACTGATGCACTGTTTCAAAATCTATGACATTTCAACAGAGCAGTGATCTAAATTACACTTGTCCTACCTATGGAGAGAGTTGGCTAAGAAAACAGTGTGAGTAGCCTTACAGGGCATATTTAAACAGCACGGGAGAAGAAAAGCTAGTAAACTCTTAGAGTACTTAATTTTATTTTTAGAGTCTTATAAAACATTGGATTTTATTTAAATTCACATATAAATAAAAATTAGCAAAATTTAAACAAAAGTCTAATTCAGATTCTTTCCCACCACAAAAAAGGATCTTCTGAAAAACAGCCCAGATATATGAAAGAAATCCTGACGATTCCAAAGAGCATTATCTGTTTGTTAACTATTCCCCGGAGTCCTTTGCCTGCAAATAGGACAGCGGTTCTGAACATACCCATGGCCTGAAGCCTTTATTCATGCTCTTGTCACTCCTACCTCATTCTCACTACAGCTGGTGGTCCTGCCAACTTCTCACAAACAGGGTCCCTGCTCTCGGGCTCTCGTTGCTGCCAGTCTCAGGTCCTGTCTCCAGCTGTGATCATTCTCCTGCCATCTGTCTCTTTCCCCATTTCCACACTCATCCTTCACCTACTGCTCCATAAAAAGCAAATGAACTGCGTCGTTTCCCCACTTAGGTGCTCCCCTGGCTTGCTGTAGCCGGAGGATGAAGTACAGGCCTCTGAACTTAGCAGAGAGTCAACCATGCCTACTATGCTCAGCACTGTCTGCCACTCATGCTTGGCCACTGAGTGCTTCAAAAGTGAGCCGGCACTGTGTTTTCAACCCCATGGCAAAGCTTGGCATGAGGCTCTGTCACACGTCAGTGACTTCACTGTCTCCTGGGACCCTGAGAGTGGTCAGTGTCTCACTCATTCGCTGTCGTAGCTCCAGCACACAGCTGGGGCTAGCTCCTGACCAGCACACAGTAGGAGCTCAGTGCAGGTGTGTGCATGAATGACTGAATGAATGCTGCCGTCTCCATTTTTATCTATTACAATCCTCAGTTTTTGAGTCTTCGGTTTTAATGCTGTGTTTCTAAAGTCTTTCATGACTCTCACTGGCAGAATGGATGACCATCACAGTATTTTGTCCATGGTGCAGTGAGTTAGATGTAGCCCGGACTCCTCCGCTAGCCCATGAGTGTCAAAGGCAACTGGGAGAATGGGGGCAGACAGCCCTGGGTTTGTATCCTAACCCATCACTCACTGTGTCATGTCCAATGATCTTTCAGCCTCTTTGAAATGAACATTATTTTCCTCATCTCTAATAGAACTGATGCTGCTTACTCATAGGACAGATGCAAAGATTAAAAAAAAAATTAAAGTTCATTAGACATCCATTCAATTTTAGTACTTAGTTCCTTTCTCTGAGGGTGAAGACATATCTAAATTATATCGAGGTATCCAGAGCTTCGAACTCTACAGACTTAGAAATGCTTGCTGAGTAAATTAATTTGGAATTGTAGTTGATCAAGAATATTATAATTTTCAACAATGTCTTTTAAACTAATACAATTGGCTGTCATTCTTTACTATTCACTTTGCAAAATTATTTCATCCTAATACTCTAACAGGGCTCAAATGAAATTTTTTTTCATCTTTATGATTTTAATATCTAATGTATACACAGGTTCTATAGCTCCAGGCATAAATATTTTCTAATTTTTCAGTTATACTTCCATTTGTACACTTTCCTCTATATATTCATTATAAAGTATGTTTAGTAAGTGTTTGAATAAAAAGATATCTATTTTTAATGGGATAAATATAATGTTAAGATAAGCAGAATATACAATTGTACAGTGTGATAGCATTTATGTAAAATATTGAAGACTTGTGATATTTTTTCTAGAAATATAAAAAAAGTATCTTAAAATTCATATGAAATCTCAAGGGACCCTGAATAGGAAAAACAACTTTGAAAAACAACGAAGCTGAAAAGCTCACATTTCCTGATTTCAAAAGTTATGACAAAGCTACAGTTATCCGAACGGTGTGGGACTGGCATAAAGACAGACACAAGACCACTGGAACAGACTAGAGAACCCAGAAATAAATCCCGATGCACGTGATCCGATGATTCTGACAAGTGTGCCAAGACCATTCAGTGGGGAAAGGACCATCTTTTCAATAAGTGGTGCTGGAAAAACTGGATATTTGTATGCATAAGAATAAAGTTGGACCTATGCCTTAGATCATATACAAAAATTAACTAAAAAAATACAAGAGCTGAAACTATAAAACTCTTCAGAGAAAACGGGGAAAAATTCATGACCTTGGATTTTACAGTGATTTCTCAGATATGACCAAAAGCATAGACAACAAAAGAACAAATTGATAAACTGGACTGACTGATATTTTAAGCTGCTGTGCGTCATAGGACACAATAAAAAGAGCGAAAAGGAAACACATGGAAAGGCAAAAAAATTGTAAGTCATACATCTGATATGGAGTTAATATGTAGATTATATAAAGAATTCTATCATTCAACAATAAAAATCCAAACAACTCAATGAAGAAAATAGTCAAGGACTGGGATAAACATTTATCCGAAGAAGATATACCAAAAGTCAATGAATGCATGAAGAGATGTTGAGCAATCATTAAAGAACAGAAATAAAAAAACACAGTAAGAGGCGCACCTTGGTGGCTTAGCGGTCGAGTACACCCTGGGAGCAGTCCCACATACATCCTAAGGTCCCGGGTTCAAGACTTGAGGCTGGAGACAACCAATGTGAACAACTAAATAAGATAAATAAAGTGCTTCTTCCTCCTCTCTCTTCCTGCCTGCCTGCCTGCCTACTCACCTGCATTCCTGCCTGCACCTTTCCTTTCACACACACAAAAAACAACACAGTAAGATATCACTTCACACCCATTAGGAAGACAACCATTAAAAGGAAGAAAACAAAGGGGTAAAGATTCATGACATTGGATTTCACAGTGACTTCTTAGACATGACACACCAAAGCATGGGTAACAAAAGAACAAATTGATAAGACTACACCAAAATTTTAAACTTCTGTGCATCAAAGGACACATTTATTGATCAGCATTAAAAAGAAGAAACATAAAGTAAAAAGTGTTGGCCAGGATGTGGGGAAACAGGAATGCCTGCATAGTGGGTAAGGATATAACATGGAGCAGCTACTCTGGAAAATAGGACAGTTGTCCCTCGAAAAATTAAATATAGAACTACCTTATGCTGCAGCAATTTCGCTTCTGGGTACAGACCCAAACGAACTGAGAGCAAGACTTAAAGCGATCACTGTACTTCCAAGTTTACAACAGCACTATTTATGTAATGGTACCAAGGTGCTATTTGCCTGTTAGTGCTATAGCATTACTGACCCAAAGGTAGAAGCAACCTAGGTGCCCCTGGACAGATAAATGGTGCTACTTGCAGTGGAATGTCGTTCAGCCTTAAACAGGAAATTTTCATAGATAACTACAACATGGATGCACTGTGAGACCATGATACTACGTGAAATAAGCCAGTCGCAGAAGTACATACAGTGCATGATTCCACTTAAATAAGATACCTACGTAGTCAAATCCAGAGACATCAAAATTAGAATGGTGGCTGCGGAGGGCTGTAGGGGACGGAAGTTACTGATTAGTCACACAGAGCTGCAGTTTCCCAAGAGGGAAAGAATTCTGTGGACGGATGGGAGGGTTGGTAGTATATATAACATGTGAATGTACTTTATATCACTGAATTGTGCACTTAAAAATGGTTAAGGTGGCAACGTGTACGTATATATATATATATATATATATATATATATATATATATATATCATATTAAATCACTGAGGAATAATCAGAAAGAACTATACCAAAAACATTAAGAGTCTTTACCTCTAAGTAATAATTTTTGGCTATTTTCCTCTTTTCATATTTTCTGCAATGACAATGTACAGGGACATCAATAGGAAAAAAAGAACTTAATTAAAAAATGTCATGTGAAAACTTATCCCAAATCTGTGTTCATTAGATTTCATTCCATTTCTGATTTAGAAGAGCTTCCTAGTTAGGAAGAAAAAAAGAATTAAACACAGATGACTATTATAACAAGAGAATTGACAGAATCTAGAATCATCTCTCCTCTCTATTTCCTGTGTTATGTCATAATCATCACTGCGTGCTCACATTTAAGACATCTGGATAAAAGAACAGAGGAAGGTCACATTCCTGAGGCAACAGAGGTAAGACTTACCACTGGAATCATCACTGCCAATCACTTTAGATATACAGGAGAAGAATGCCACGCCGAGGGAGACAGTTCCTGTCCAAAGTGCTTGACAGGAGACACATGTCTTTCACTCTCCCCGGCACCCCTCTGAATAGAGGAGCGGGTTTCAAATCTCTCCTGAGACTTTAGAAGCATTTCAACCATAAAAGAGAGAAGCCTCACCATCAGAAGTCTAAACTATCTTGAGAGGTAAGAGATGATAATTTTGTCATGAAGAAAATAGACATAACTGAAAAACTCTTTTGGCTGATAGCTTGTCCTTTGAAGTTCTAAAACTTTCATTTACTTAATTGAAAAAATATATTTAGTACTTCCAGGGATTGTCAGAGAGAGAGAATCCACTTAGCCATTTATATAAAAATGTCACTAAAGGAAACTAAAAGTGTTAAGAATCACTATCACATGTTAAAAATGACAATACAAAGATGAATACATCCTGAGATGTGACACGCACAGTGACTAATTACTAACATCACATTCTATATTAATATATTCTATTTTAAAATATATAATATTCAGCTATAATACACACACACATATATATAGGTCTATAAAAATGATTAAGTTCTGGGAGATGATGTATGTGGTGACCACAGTTAACATATTATATTATATTCAAAAGTTGCTGAGTGTAGTTCTTAAAGGTTCTCAACACAAGAAAAAGATTTGTAACTATGAGAGGCGATGGAAGTTAACTAAACCCAGTGTGGTAAGCATTTTGCAATATATGCCTATTTCAAAATATCATATACCTTAAATCATACCATATATATTCACAATACTGGAATTAAATCATTTTAAATGACAGCAGAGTACAGTATTTCACAGAGCTCTGCATTTTTCCATCACTCTGGAGAATCTCTCCGGGGCAGCTTATTCCCTTACAGCCTCTCAGCTGTTGATTCTGGAGAAGCGACTCCTGTCTTTCTTTTCCACTTTGGAACTTTGTTTTTGTCTTCCTGGTTGACTCTGCACACCCCTCCGCCATCTTTGAGTCTCCTGTCCACCCAGTGCCCTCACTGCTGCCGCCAAATGCCAACCCCCAGAGCACTTTCATTCCTGGGTCACAGTTACTCACTCCAAACCGCTCCCCCTCCTTGGGAATTTCAGTGCTTAAATGCAAGACTGAGTTCCCTGAAATCCTTTCTTCCAGAGGTCTTGTCCTTTTACCCCACCTCAGTCACTCACTCCCATGAAGAGTCAGCCTAGGCTGTGTCGTCATCAGAACAGCAACTCTTCACACTCTGACATGTCCTCCTCTGCTGCCTTTGAGGACTCCACACTCTCCTGCGTTCCTCCCATCTCACTCACCACTGCTTCTCAAACTTTTGGGTTGGTTCTTCCTCCCTTCCTAGACCCCTTAATATTGGAATGTGCAAAGGTCTGTCTCTAACACTCTTCTTCTCCATCTAAAAATCCACATTTATCTTGTGGTTTTAAACACCAGATATTGGTTGACAACCATCAAAAGTCTATCATCCATCCACAGCTCTCTCTTGAACTTTTTAGGTAACTATTTTTAACTGTCTATTTGACATCTGTAGTTGGATGTCCAAAAAGCATCACACTCTCAACAAGCCCACGGCAAGCCCTGACTGCCTCAGTTACTGACTCACCTCTCCCGGACAGAGAAATGAAAACCAGCTCTTTACGTAGAAGTGGCTGAGTAACCTGAAGGGACTAATCTTTTTGGAAAAAGTTGGCCAAAGAGATCTTGATTTCTTCATGTCCACTCAATTCTCCTCTGAGAATGTGACTTAGAGGAATAATGATGTTGACACACTGGGGCTTCTGAAATCCATGTCTTGTATTAAAAAGCTGTGCTTTGCTTTCTCAGGCCCTGACTTCCCTTTTCATACAGGAGGTTTCTGGCTCACGTGTGAGGGGCAGCACAAATCTACTAGATGCTTCCTCATAAGCCAGACCAAGAAGTGTTTAAATGAGAAAGTTTTGAAGATTGAGCCATAGTTGTCTCTGACTTATTTTTTAATCTACATTTTCAAAAACATTTTATTATTATGAGAGCAAAACTTGTGATTGTACAAATCTGGAAGAAAAAATGCTTAAGAAGAAAATAAGAATTTACTATGGCCCCACTAATAAATAAGTACCACCAATATTTTGGTATCATTATTCCTTGACATAGTTATATTTACAATGAGATTTGAACATATGTAAGTTTTCAAAATTACCTAACTATTCTGTAAGGATAACTGATCAGTCTGATTTTTGCCTCTTGATTGAGATACTTAGATGTACTCCAAAGTGATTTAGCAAAATACTGCATGTATTTTGATTGTAATTCCCCCTTGAGTCTTCGGATTAACTGAAGGGTGGTATTTACACGTGTCATCTTCTATTTTTCTTGAACTCTTACTTTATAACTAGACATGCCTGTCACTCTGCACACCTCCCGCATCCCATCTAACACAAATGACGAATTCCAGTAGCCATCCCTCTTCAGGAAGTGTTGACCTTTTCCAGGAAAAGCTCTCTCCTGTCTGAACACGGCTACCATGGTGCAGTTAAAGGCAGAAGTAAGGAGAATGGAAAAAGAGCAGAACTCCTGTGGAGCTGGCCCCTTGAAGTCAGGAAGATTCATGAAGAATAGACAGAGCCCCAGGGGGCTGAGCACACCTGGCAGGTATGTCACTTGCCTCAAAGCAGAGGTGAAGAGACAACTGGTTAAGTTCAAGTAAATGACTGGCATCAGAGGTGGAGGAAACGTCCAGCATGAGGTAGAGTAATGAAGTCAGCATAGCAAAGAGGTGGAAATAATGATTATCACCATTTATGGAGCAAATACTACTAATGCATAGGAGCCTTGTAGCAAAAAGGTTAACCTACAAAACATGCCCGTAAACACCTGTGACGGAGCCATGAGCACCTCCATTGTCATTATTCAGCCTTAGTGAGCAGAGAGAGAATCGTTTAGGGTGGGGAGCAGTGGCTGGCTTCCCTGGCTTCTTCCATCTTTAAGGGCTGCCTTTTCATGAGCCCCTGCACCCTGACGCACGCCACGTTGGAGCCAAGCACCCAGTCAGCCTCTTGCTCTCAGAAGAGGGCTCGTTCCAATCATCCTGCTCTCTAGCAGTTCTGGGTTTGAATCCTGACTCTCACAACCAGTGGGAGGCACTTAGGCAAGTCACCTTTCCCTTCCAGCCCTCCATGTCCTCATTTCTAAAATGAGGGGTCCTGCTAAGGCAGCGAAAATCCCTTTCCACTCTATGTATCTACAGTGCTATTTCCATCCTCTCAAAATTCAGCAGCGAGTCACTGAAGACCGAATCAGCCAGGTCTGCCAGTACCGCACCGATGCAGACTCCACGAACTGTGTGTGGTCACCAAGTGCTGTTAGAGTCCCCTCAGTGTCCTGACTCACTTAATTCCCATAAAGATCCCATAAAGATCAGAAGGGATAATTAACGTTATTATCCTCAAAGCAGGGATGAGAACACTGAGACTGGTGTGGTCACGTCTCACAGAGAAGGTGATGAAGCTGAGTCCATCGGGCAGTCAGTCCCTCAGAGCAGGAGGCGGCCAGGACTGTAGAATCCTGCCCCCACGTGATTAACATGGCCTAGAGCAGACGGTATTTTCAATAAACTCGTTTTTAAAATAACCTAATAACACAAAAGCAAAAATTTGCTCATGGTATAGACGTGCTACTGAAAATCTGAGCCTGTTAATACAGAACATACGGTATTCCTTTTGGAAGTCTAAATATGTTTAAATGCAGCAAACATTCAGGTCGTGTTGCTCTATTAAACAAAACCAAATCACAGAAGGCATCTAGCCAGGTGTGAGATCTCTCGAATGTCACTAGTTCCACTGTCTCTAGAAGGCTGGTTCCTGGACACTAGTGTTCACCTACGAGTCCCTTTGCCCACTGGGGATGAGGGGAGGCTTAGGGTGGAAGGGAATCTCTCCTCAATGGACCTCAAATGTTTTGATTAAGTAACCGGCAACCGCTGGAAGTGTGCCTCAGAGCTGATTCACTGATCTCTCAGAAGAGATGCCTTTCACTTCCAGTTCATTACCCCCCAAGAAAAGCATGATTCAGGGAAGGAACTTTCTGGGTAGGGATATACAGTTATCCTGGAAGATGGCGCCTGCCATGGCCAACACTATCAGAGGCTAAGTTATAGTAAAGTGGATGAGTAACAGGAAGCATGGCGAGGGTCTAAACATTTTCGATAGAGAAGAAAGGCAACAGTGAATGGACAAGGCTTTCTTACTATACACTAAGAGAAGGTGCGATAGTAGTCTGGAGTTAAGATTCTAAGCATCCTTCCTGAGCAAGTCAATGGCACAATACACTGTGAAGCATCACAGGAGTATATACTACAGGACAATGAAGGTGCACATAATGCAATATGTGCAGATATACAGGAAGGAATCCGGGTTACGGGAATTCATAACAATAACAAATTAATTAAGAAGCTATTAGCTAAGGCTAAGAGTTCCCTTCCTCTTTTTCTCCCTCTTTTCTTCAAAGGAAAAGAATATGTCAAGAGCAACAAAGTAATGGCTGCCATTGAAGCACTCAACAGGAGAAAAGTCACCTCTTTTTTTTTTTACTTAAACTTTACCTGAGAAATAACATCCATAAAATCAAAAGGTTTTATATGTTAATTATATTTTGAATTCACACTAAACCAGGCATGGAACTCAAATTTTCAAAGCTTGGACATATGCCACCTAAAATCAAGAGTTTGTATGACATACTTTGGGAGCACGGTACTAATGTGCAATTGAGATTGAAGTTCTTCAGACATAGAAGAACGATAACACCAGACAATATTCTTGCTTTGAAATGTGTCTGTCCCACAGAACTCTATAAACAAAGTAACACCTTCCTGCAACAACAGACATTACTGTCAATAAGAAGAAAGGAAGACTGACCCACATAGAGAGGTAACAAAGTCAATAATAAAAATGTGGAATAAGTTACACTAAGTTTGCGGGCATATTCTTATCAAAGCTCTTCAACCCATAGATGTTTAAATTTTCAGGGAAGAAAAGCTTTTCCAATGACCCTTTTATGCTGAAAAACCATCGGTCTCTGAAATAGTTTAAGGATAGTAATATAGGTGCTGTGCTCAGAGTAAGGGGGTCAGTGAAATTTGGTCAGAATGGGAGAAGCCATGGAATTTTGAAATATTTTCAAATGTACTCACATTCTTAAAGAAAATTCCAGATTCTAAACCCAAATCTCTATCATCTAGCACTGATGGGGAGATTGTTCACACTTCAGGCATCTTTATTTCACAGCATTATTTCATGTAAGATTTTATAATATTCATATATATAGCTTTTTGGAAATAGTTAAAAGATATATGTTTTAAGGTTATAGTAATTCTTGGCTCCCTACTCATACAGGTAGAAGAGGCTAGAAAATTCTGGTGTCTCCTTGGGAGGAATCATCTTAGACTCAAAAGATATTTGAAGAGAATAAATTATTGCTAGAATCATTTTAAGTTTTTTGGTTTGTTTTTTGTTTTTTTCTGAGACCACTGCTAGGACAGGGTTTGGAAGTAGGAGGGCGGAAAGAAGAAAGTACATTGCTTTGGCCAGTGGCTTCAAAGACTTGGCATCTGCTTAGGGCTGAAGTGTCTCCCAAGTGGTAAATTAACCTACGCCTGCTCCTGCCAAAATAATGCACATCCTACAGGCTTGCAATTTGCTGACATAGCCCCAGACTTAGGGGATCACGACCTGAGGTGCATCATTCATGTTCTATATAATTCAACCATATTTGAGACCAAGGAAGAAAGAGGTAAAACAAGAGTACAGAGATGTGCCCTGGTGGCCTAGCAAATAAGTCCACTGGACACAGTCCACATGCAGCCCAAGGACCCAGGTTCGAGACCCCAGGGTCAGAGGGGCACAATCAAGATGAACAACTAAATGAAATAAATAAATATTTCTTCCTCCTCTCTGTCCCTGCCTGCCTCTGCTTGCCTTCATCCCTGCCTGCACCTTGCCTTTATTTAAAACAAACAAAAACCAACACACATATGGAGACTGAAGCATCATGTATAGACTTGACCAGCAAGCACAAGCCATGCAGGGAATTTGAAGGGCTCTAACAAGGAGCTGTCAGCTAATGCGAAGCAGATAGTGCTGCTTAGGGGCATGCCAGCTGCACTAACTCCAGAGAGAAGACAAGAGAGGGAGACAGAAGCACCTGTTACAGAGCTGTCCCGTGGCGGGGGCATCCGGTTCCTCCCTTTCTCATCCTGCCTCTCCTGCTCTTCACCCACCTGCAAATCCCAACAAGTCTACGATTTTTAAATTTGTAGCTTTTCCTCCAGCCTAACTGCAGCTGACATTTCTTAGCGAAAGGACCCTCGAACAGAAACAGGCAGGGATTTAATTTTTCTAGATGTGTTCTCTCTGCAACTGCTCTCCACACCCAGGTTTCTGGTTAGTTCTTTCCAAGAGTGAAGAATCAGACTTGAGTCTTGTCTGTCTCCTGGCAAAGTCACTGAGGCCATTATAAAAGTCACAGCTTCTGTCATCATTTCCTTGATATGTCAGGCAAAAGTCCCAAGGCAAGAGCTTCAAAGAAATAATCCCAACTCCTTTCTTGCTATTAAATTACCACCCTGACTCCATTACTAATAAAATCAAGTGTTCATTGAGGCCTTTTGGGCTTTTTGAGAGAAGCAGCTCCCTTGGAAACCTGAAACACCCGTTTCCTCACTCTACTGCCAAGGGAGAGAGGGTCACACCCCCAAGTGCCTGAAAGTCTTGTATTGGGGATTGCTTTGGAAGCCAAATCACAGAATGATACAAAGAGAGCCAGGAAGCCATCTTTCAGGCCAGAAAAAAAAAAAAAAATCCCTAATTTTATTGGATGAACATTGTTTCATAACATTATATGGATTTAAGGTAATCATCATAAACAACCATTATAATATAGTTATAATAGTATATGGTTTACTGCCAATAGTCCAATTTTATCCAAATGGTCTCTGGTGTTACTTTTTCAAAAGTTGTTTAAATCTCTGAAATATCACTCTAAATCCCATTTGTATTATATATGCTCGATAACGATTGACAATCTCACATACAACTGTGTCTGTCCTCTCCCAATGTGGTTGGTAATACAGCCATTCCTCAGTACAGAGGATTCCTTCCAGGACCCTCACAGATCCCCAAATCTAGGGACGCTCGAGTCTCATGAAATGGCAGAGCATTTACAAATAACCTATGGGCATCTTCCTGTACACTTTAAATCATTTCTTAAACTACCCACTGCAATCCAAATGCTATGTAAACAGATGATGTACTGTATTGATAAAGGAATAAAATCAAGAGGAAAAAAAAATCAAATGTTTACTGGCTAGTTTAGCAAGCTCAGGTAAGGATTTTGTTAAGACAAGCTTCTAAAAGCCAGGTTCCTTTCCCATCTCTTCTTAATAACCTATTACCTGCTTGCTATTCCCCCCACCACCCCACTTTCCCATTCCCTTTCTAGGGAGTTTTTTTTAAATGCAAATTCTAATGTAAACAAGCCCATGGGATGGGCACAGGACAACAGTTTAAGAAAAGGCATCCACACTGCTGTGCCATCTTTTGCACCCATGCTGACAGTGTTTTGTTATTTAAAGGCTGCTACTCACCTTTATCTCCAGGAAGTGGAGAAACACTTTAAAGGTCAGTGAGCCTAACTCTGAAAAAAGTTCATTCCAGCACAGAAGTCCAGAAATGTGCTGCTTTTCTCATAAATAGCCTCAGTGTCAGGAAGAAGGAATTTGAAAGAAAACAATGCCTGTCACCACCTCAGACCTGGGTTGTGCAACTCACCCCAGCTTGCGGCAGTTTTTCCGCCATGGGACACACCCCTTTAGGAGTGGCTTTGGTGAAAGGCATTCTGGGAATTGTACCACTGACAGAAAAGTTCCTCAGCGAAGCTGCAAGAAAGCGCCTGGTGTTGAGCCTTCATGGAGACATCCTCCTCTGAGAGCCCAGGACAGAGAATGGCAGCAATGAGCTGGCACCCTTTCATCAAGAGACAAACTCCTTAAGCACTTGATCTATTTTAAAATTGGAGTGCAGAAATGGGTTCACTGTTACAAAGGCACATTGATTGCTGAGCTTCCTTGAAGTGAAAAATGAAGTTAGACTTCTTCTCACAGAAGACTGATTGGGCTGAGTGGTCGGACCCTGGCGACTTGTGTTGGGTGGCGGACATCTTTCTTCAACTCAGCCATCTAAATCCTCAGCAACAAGCGCTGACAGTGTCACAAGGGCATGAAAAGGTTGTCAAATGCTTAACAACATTTTACTGGAGAAATTACTGATGCCGACAATGTTTTAGCTTTCTCAGTCCTTTCTGAGCTGGGTGGGCTAGAGAAGAGTCCTCTTGAATGGGGTCAGAGATTTAATCTGTAGTAATTTGATAAGTCTTAGTAAAGACTTTTTGGAATATTTCCCAGAAACTAAGAAAGTGAATGACTCTAATAACTGGGTAGCAAATCCTTTGGCAACTTGCAAGATTTCCAACTCAGCTTTGCAACAAAATAAGGAAATACCTGAGTATTCAGGTGCGAGACCACATTAAAATGTTTTTATAGTAGGATCACTGTGTAGTCTTCATAAAAGGCCGCAGAAGTTCAAATAACCAAATGACATTGCTCTAAATGAAACTTTTATCCATCTCCATTCAGGTGAAGAGTTTCTCTTTTCCATGTGTGCACTTTTGTGGAATGCTGTCTTATTCTAGCTATTAGTAACACTCAGGCATAAATTGACTTTTTAAAACCCCGTAAATCTCCCTGGGAAATTCATCTTTATACAAGCTTATTCTGTTTAATCATTATCCAGCAAAATGCCATTTATTTTTCTCTTTCTAACCAATTCTGAATTAGTAACACTTTTAATGTATGACACAGTATTTTGAAAGGCTAATGCTTAGAGCCTATGGTCAGAGGAAATAAAATGTTATATAACAAAACAATAATTTCAATTACCTTATGTTTTTATTGTAAAGAAATATGACTTATTTTTAAACTTTCATCTGTATAAACTACTTAATAATAGGAAAAAACCTATGGAGGAAGTGGAATAGAATTAGAAGTTTAAGGAAATAAGAGAGCAACATAAAAATTTTGACTGTTAAACTTACAGATGTGTAGGAATTTGTACATGTGTTTTTAAATGCATCAAATCACTAACATATGTGATTTTTATTGTATGTATTTAAAAGTTATTAAATGTCTGGTTCAGCTCCTTTGCAACTCTTTAAAGTTATGATAAAAGATGAACATCAACGTACATATGTGACAGCTATAGTTTCGATAAAATTCTGTTTGAGGATAGCTGAATAAAAATGTCAAAAATTCAGTGTCTGAGGGGAAGGACTGAATATTCTAGAGCCTAAAGGACACTGGATACTTGGGACTGAAATTCGAACTTTTATCGTGAAAACACTGTGAACCACAGGGAAAATACGTAAGGGCTGTAGTAATAAAATTATATAATTATTTTAGAAAGAACACTTTTGTAGTAGGAAGGCTGAATCATGGAACAAGGTTTGATATCCCATGATGAGAAGGACCCTAGTGGTAAATCCCAGGTTAGCAGACAAGACCAGAGTTGAGAAGATGAATTACAAGATTTTTGCAATATTCTACAAGACAAGACAAGAGGTGAGTTAACAGAAAAGACCAGAGTTGAGAAAATGAGTTAGAAGACTTTCCAATATTCTATGGAGGGGGGATGAGTTACCTTAATTAATGAGAGCAAAAGTGGGAGGGGGGGGCGTGCCCTTCTGGAGCGGCAGTTGGGTGCAGCCCACATATATCTCAAGAACCTGAGTTTATATCCCAGGGCCGGAGGAATTGGCAAGAAGAACAACTAAAAACAGACAAAAATAAAGTATTTCCTCCTCCTCTCTCTCCCTTCCTTCCTGCTCTGCTCCCCTTCATTCCTGCCTGCATCTTTCCTTTGGGAAAAAAAAAAAAATGGGAGCAGGAGTAACAGGAAGGGAAAGAAATAGACAATAGATTTACAGGTCTGGGTGGGAAACACAGAAAGTTAGCTTAAATACTACAACTCTGCTTAGAGATTACTGAGGGACAATGAGCAGGATGAAAATAAATCCACAAAAGACAAATAAGACAATATCAGTATTTATGGATAACAAGAGGGGTCTACAAAAAGAGGGAAATGATGCCGAGAGCAGTAATGGAAAAACCAAGTCAAAATTATGAAGAACAGGATTGGCTGCATATATGCAGAGGCTCTTGTCAAAAACGATTAAGAAGTTCAAGACAGCAACGGCAGAGCCAAGGGCGGGACCCTGGTGGCAGGGGACTTCCAGAGACCTCATAGGTCACACCTTTAGGAAGGTGGGAGTGAGTGATGGGAGTGGTGGGGCCACAGCTTCAGTGAAGTGGCAATGACCAACAGTACTAAACGATGCAAACACCTGGATGGGGACGGGAAAGTGTCAACCAAGATGAACAACTAAGTAAAGTTCTTTCCTTCTCTCTCTCCATGACTGCCCATCTACTCGTCTTCATTCCTATCTGTACCTTTCCTTCAATAAAAAATAGCACACCCTGGAGTAGTGGTTTGGTAACTGCCTCCAATCCAACTGCACATACATCCCAAAAACCCAGGTTCATATTCTGGGTCAAGGAGAACAACCAAGATGTATCACTAAATAAAAATAAATAAAGTGCTTCTTCTTCCTCTCTGCCTGCCTGCCTACTCACCCTCATTCCTGCCTGTATCTTTCCTTAAAGAGAAAAAAAAAGATGGCACTTTAAAAAAATCTTAGTAAGACAGAGTAGAAAGAGAATCTTTACATGTAAGCCTAGATTAAATAAAATCCACATGTGGGGCACACTTGGAGGGAGTTATACTCCTTCTAAAGGTCCTGTTGAAGTACGATGATTTCAAGACCAACTTTTATCATACAGTTAATTATATAACACACAAAACAAAACTTGCAAGTCACAAATAGCAGGGAAGAGTGATATTTCTGTGGGAATAATGGCCTGAATGTCATTCTGGAACTTTCTTCTCATGCTGATGTCCCAAGTTGGCAGCACCGGAATGGAAACACACAGAAAACCAGAGATGGAGGAGAAAAAGAGGTATGTTCCAGGCATGGCATTTATTTGAAACCATCTTTTCTATTTTATTTTATGAGAAAATAAAGTTATACTGCCATGAAGTTATGTACAGATTTTCCCCACTACCAGAAAGTAAAAGTTCCTGTGAAGCCTTTTATAAACCAAGAGGACATACAGAAGCAATCACTTTTCATTGACATGGAAATTTTGGAGAGTTCAGAAACCCCCAAACTTACCCAAACGTCTCAAAGCACACATAAACCTAATACGGTACTTACACAGAGTACAAGTAGGAATTCGAAGTTAAACAGCAGCCTAGGAAGTCTTCTGTCATAAAAATGAATTTCCTCTTCCAGTTTCTTCTGGTTATGACAACTGGTACCACGGAGCTTGTTTTCAAAGGCGAGTGGCTGTGGGGCACTGCCGAAAAGCAGGGTACCGTGAGTCTTCTCATTAGAGACTGGACAGCCTGGGTGAAGCAGTCAGAGGACAGAACACTCAGCCATCACATCTGCGGGTCTGAGGAGTGTGCCTGGCGCCCACACTGTCACATCCAGGATCACTGATCTCAGACGGCCATAACATATGGTCGATATCGAGAACTATTTTTAAGATTTCTTCCATGAAAACATATTTTCCAAACAGGCAGGTGGCTGAATTAGAAACTATACTATACCCACACCACGACGG
The DNA here is from genome assembly GCA_004363575.1 of Solenodon paradoxus. Taxonomy (NCBI): domain Eukaryota; kingdom Metazoa; phylum Chordata; class Mammalia; order Eulipotyphla; family Solenodontidae; genus Solenodon; species Solenodon paradoxus. The sequence continues at coordinate 103,464 of RJWH01002285.1, forward strand.
TGGAGGACGGTGCTAACAGAAGGGGAACAGCTCCTGGAAGAGACACCACCAACTGACTGTGAGAGATGAGACAAAAATCCCATTTTATTTTTTAACATTAATTCGGAATTTGAGAATTTCCAGTTGTTCAAAGCTAGACAGAAATGGATTGGAATGTGGGCCCTTTATATTATTTTGAAATTATTCATCATTGGTAATTCTAACAGCAAATACCTCTTTTTTCCTACCAACGACATATTTGTCTACTGTTTTCATGACCCAAGAATGAGGTTTATGTCTTTCTCTAAGCACTGTCATTACTCTACTTATTTAAACTTTGATCTTGAACAAAAGTAAAATCTGCAGTAAAACTGTAAAATGAACTCTTCAATTAAAAATACATGTTTTCATCGGCTTTACGCAAACAGAAGCAATGATAAAATAAAGCCCACATTACAAACTGCCTTTCCTAATTCAGAATTAGTGACGTAAAATAGCTTCTTTTAAAAATACCCCCGGGGGTCCTCAGAAAAGTCAATTCATCGAGATTGTACGAAGAACGGCAACATTTCACTCTTGGCTCTCACCCTCGCGGTGCTAGCAGGAGTTTTCTGGACCTTTGACTAGCTTTCACAATCCCAGGAAGCCAAGCTTGCAAATGCCTATGTCTCAGCTATTTGAAAAGGAGATAAATATGGACAAACAGTTGTAACCAGCACCACGTGTCCCCTCAAAGCTTTAAGGAACAGAAACTCTTCCAGCATATGTGCTTGGCTATTTCTTGACTTTCAGAAACAGACTTTTCTGTTGGAAGTATGTTGAACCATTTGCCAGAGAGAGAAAACCAATACTGGAGTTGTACTCTGATGTAGAACCGAAGGCTGATTCAAAGCCTCTTTTTGGCTTACTTAGTAAATCGAGTACATCATTTGAAGGAGAGAAGAAAAAAAACAGGGGGGGGAATAATCTTAAAACATCATGGGTTTAGGAACTGCTGCACCTTCTCTACTAGAGTTATTAAGAATATTTACGCAAATCATCCTTTGCCGTTTATAAGGCATTTCCGCATTGTATTCAATGTTAAAGGCTACAGATCAGAAGTTCATGTTCTGATCATATAATTTTATTGTATGCGTTTACTGGTATAGACAAATTGTGTGTCTCATCTTCCACCTGTTCTAACTTCTTTAGCTGAAAGAAGACACTGGCTATTTCACAGAACAATAAATGTTGATGATTAATCAATCATCAACCTTACAGGAAACTTGCAGGAATCTTACAGGAATCTGCCTCACCTGTCAGGCACCCTGGGTCCCCAGGTTTATGGCTCCTGATTATATTTAACTCAGGAGAGTTCAAAACTTAACCTCCCTCCCTCTGTATTAGGTGGGGAAGCCTCAAGTTTATTGCCAGTGAAACTGACCCAGAAACAAACAGTGGTCAAGGACAGAATCCTGAGGATGGCATTCACAACTGGAGGCTGGTCTCCCCAACCCTGAAGTAAGTATGACAGTGTGACCCCAGTCACGAGGCGCTTTGTACCCCTTCCTCTGTTCTCAACCTTTTTATTCCTATGCTGAGCCTCGCTTCTGTCCCCCTCTGGACACCTAAGGTCTTCAGGCCCTTTCCAGAAAAGCAGTATCACCTGATAGCTCTAAGCTGCAGCGACTCCTGGCAGGTTGCTTTTTTCCAATTGCACTGGCACTAGTCTTTACTTGTGCGCCCCCAGCGCTGGTGCTGAGGGAGGAGCCCCTTGGGGTGCTTAGGGCAGGAGAGAAAGGCCTGGACTACTGAAGGGAGGGGTGCGTAAGGCCAGGGCCTCCTGCGCAGCAGGCTGAGGAGCAGCTCTACGGGGGAGGGTTCAGCCCTTGCCTCTCTGGGCAGTTTACTCACCTGTAAGGAGGACCTACTCTCTGGAATGTGAGGATTAGATGAGATAACGCATATTGTGCACCTGGCTTGAGTAGTAGGTTAAACTGCCTCTGCCCCGTCTGGCTCCCCCCACCCCCAGTCTTCTTACCCCTTTAGGTCAACCTTCTTTGGGGACGGAGAAGTCGCCCTTACTGTTGAAGTGCTTCAGTTCCCTTTTCAAAACGCAGATAGCAAGTGACTGGTCATATCTCCCGAGGGGCTGCTAGATAGGGGCGGTGCCGTCCCCTGAGCGTTTCCTGCAGCCGGAAACCGGCGGGGAGCGTGGAGAGGCGGACGGCGCCGGGCTTCTGCTGCGAAAGCGCGTCCGCCGCCGCGATCCAGCCGAGACCCGAGGGGCGGGCCGGGCGGGCGGAGTCCGGAGCCTCCGCGCCTGCGCCCCGATCTTATAAAGGGAGGGCTCGTACCGCCTGAGCAGGAGCCGACGTCTAGGTCCCGCGTCCCTGCTGTCTGTCTGCGCCCCTGCGGCGGGGCGGGCCCCGCTACCTCCAAGGCGACGCGGAGGCGGGTGGCGCGCGTTGGCCGTCCCGGGACCCGGATCCGGACGGAGCGCCCCGGCAGCCGGTGCCCAGCGCCCGGGGAGGTGCGTGGACCCCCTGTCCCAAGGTACTGCCGGACAGCGGTCTGGGGAGCAGCGAGGAGCGGGTCTTTTGTGCTTGTCACCAGAAAGGGAAGTTTTGTCCTTTCGGGATGTCGTACAGAAAATCATCTCTCGCTGCGCCTGCTCACCGGGCACAGGCGACGCGCCCGGACTGCTGGACCCTAGCTTTGAAAACTATGTGACTATTTTTAGATGGGGGTGTGTGTGCAGCTGGGAAAAGAAATATTGCAGGCGGAGTGTTTTCCGTGAAGTTTTGCTGTTCTCTGCGACGTTTCCCTCTCGGATCAGAAAGTGAGTGGCTCACAGAGCGGTGGCACCGACCCCTGGCCTCCCGCAGCCTCTCGCTGACCCGGCTTCCCTGGCGCCGATTCCTCTTGCTTCAGTCAGTTTCCCCGGGGAAATATAGTAATGCTTTGTTCTGGGACTTTCCCTAGGTTTCAGCTTGCAAGCAGGAATCCCCCAGTTCCTCTGGAAGCCAGAACCTTCCAGCGCACGTCCGCAGCCAGCAATCGGCCACTCGCGCAGAGAAAGACAGCCTCCCTGAGTGGTTTTCTGCTGTTTCTGGAAATCACGACTGCTTTGACAAGACCTGTTAGTTTTGTAAGTATTTGAGTCTGCTGAACAGCAGAGTTGGCTGACGTCTTCAGGGCACGCTTGCTGCAGGGCGAAGAGGGTGCTGCCTGAGTCTCGCTTTTCTGCCGTCAAGTTTCTCCTTCCCTCCTACCAGCACACTGGTTGGTGTCGAGAGGGAGAAAAGCCCGTGGTACAAAAGGAACATTCCTGCTGGCAACAAGGCAAAGACATTCTCCCTCCAGCATATCAGTAGGATGGGGGTAGAGGAGGGACCGAAAGTGAAAATTGTAGAGGGAAACTTTCCTTATTACATCACCCAGAACACAGCTCCATTATTACAACCGACTTTGTTTGGGAGAACAAAGCAGAAACCTTATCGGCATGCATGATTACCCGGGGTGCCAGCTTTCTGTTGAACTGCTTGGACACCTGGCTTCCTTTTTAGGAAAAAAAATAAAATAAATCGGACTTTCTGTTCAAGACAGTTGAAGGCCAAACCCTTCTGCAAGGGGCGGGTAGTATGTCTGGTTTAGCGGGGCTCTGGGAGGAGGGCTAGCTGCCCTGTGAATGCAGGTGGAGCTGGGAGGGGCTGGAGAGCAGTCCCTCCGGTCCCAGGGCTGAGACTCAGGGAAGTGTGTACTTCCTGGTGCCCAGCACGAAGCGGTGAGCTCCTGCTCCCACGGCCCTCAGAGCTGCAGCACCCACGTCTTCCGCACTGTGCAATTTCATGGACTGTTTTATGGCTCATTTGACCCAGACATTACTGCATGTCAGATATCACCACAGTGTTTTATCACTTTGTGATGTCAGATATCTGTTTATCACTTAATCTCCAACTCCATTTAATCTGATGGCGATTTGATAAAGTACTTGTTAAATACTAGTCAAAAGTACACATGGTATAAAATTCCAAAGGTCGGGTTTACAGTGAAAAGCCCCCTTTCCAGGCCTGACCTGAGTTCTCCTCTCCAGAGGCAACCCCAGTTAACTGCTGTATACGCTTTGTGCCTGTTTCCTTGATAACTTGTCAGATTTGAAAAGCTGCTTTGCAACAGCTGCATGCTAGGGATTTTTGTTTTTTTTTAAATCCACTTACTTTTGGTGTCTTATTTTAGGCTTTATTTTCTGTCTTCTCTGGTTTTCCGCTGAGCACTCAGCCAGATTTTCAGACCATATTGTAGAGGGAACTTGTAGTTTTGGAAATGAACAAATAGATTACTTTCTAAGTCCCTTGAGATCAGAGAGCATGCTTGATTTGACGGTGAGTCTTCCTAAACAACTGCGGGGGTAATCACTAGTGAGTTCCAGTTCCAAGCTAACACCCACACATCAGCTTTGCAGCCTCTTCCTCTTAGGACTATGGGGCTGAAGTTCCTGCATCCACACTGGCTTCTAGATGGTGTCATGCTGGCTCCAGGCCATGCACTTCTGTGCCCCACTTCTGTGCACGTTAATGCAGTGGATCCTAACAAGGAGCAGCATTCATAGTGTAAAGAGAGGGTGTGTTTCTGTTTATTTGAATTGCGCCTGTGACCTGTGCTACTTTACTAAACCCTGTGAAACCCAGCTCCCTCAGCTCCCTCATCTGTGAAGAGGTGATGCGTTGCATTATTTTGAGGATTAGATAAGACAGTGTGTAAAGGGCTAGCACTGTCCCTGGCTGACGAAAAGCATCAAGTAAGCAGTGTTCCTCATTACTGTCAGGTAGGTGAATGCATGTTTAGGTTCAGGCTACTTTATGCTTCTGACACAAATGGCTTACAGGAAGGTTTCCTGGCTCAGGTTACCTGTCCTTCATGGCTGTCTTTGGCCCCTTCCCTCTGGGACTCAGGCTGAGCTGCTCCTTTAGGGAACTACCCGTATGGCAGAGTGTAAGAGGAAAGGAGGAATCAGTGATTTTTAAGACTTCTGCCTGAAAATAAGCTCCCACATCACTTCCATTCGTGTGTCGCTGACACCGTAGTTAATGGAGTAGGGAGTGCCATCTTTCTGAAGGAGTAGAACCGGGCAGGGTAGGCCTGGGAGGAACAGCAAAATCACGGTAATGCAGTGCCTCAGTTAGAGGGTCACAGTCGTGACGCCCAAAGCTCATGGAACCCTGAGAATTGATTCACAGCAAGATACTCAAAGCCACTGATTTGTAAACAGAATGCCACATTTCCCTTTGCACCGGATAATTGATCTTTCTAGCCCAGGGCCCAAGAGCCTGGATGGGGCAAACTTTTCTTGGGGGTGGGTTCGCTTAAATGACTTAATTCTAAGCTAATCTGTTCTAGAAAGAACACAAAAATACCATTTGGGTATTAGCAAAAGACTATGTCCAGAATACACAGTAGTTTTTAATCCAGTTCTCCTTTTGAAACTGTTATTGTCCAAAGTCCAAAGAATGGATGGAATCGAAGGCACTGTGTCATACTGTCTGCTTCTCAAATAAGATTTTATTATCATAATTAAACAATCTTGTATCAGCATAGGTGGATTAACCATTTCCACCCTTTGTGTGCTAATTCTTGCTCTTATTACTTTCACAGTAATTTTTACCTCCCTTGGCAAGACTTACAGGGTTCCTTTCACTTTTTCTACTTCTAGTTGGGCATGTTATCTACTTGGGGAATGCAATATGATATAATAACATTCCAAAAAATAACCTGTTACAAAAATAGATTTTATATCAAAGATATATTTCTAAACCAACAGAAAACAAATTTTGGTTGGCTATGTCATTAATTGAATGACTGAGTAAATCAAAAGTTTGGATATTAACAGTCTAACTTTGAAAACAGAAGACTTTTAAAAGTAAAAGGCAGTCAATGGAAAAGGAAAGCATTCTGCCTTAAAAAACAAAACAAAACAAAACCCAGCATAATTTCGATAGCAACATCTAATACAGGTAGCAAACAAAAAACTAGTGAACTATGAATCGACCCCATTTAATACTATTGCTCCCCAAATCCCAAGTTCAGTATTCAGGGAAAGCAGGGAGCTTCCATCTTACTTGCTGGTTTCATTTACCTCCACACTAGATGAAAAGAATTCTAGGCTGCTGTTTAAGAATGAGATATATCGACATGTAGATTTGGGAATAAAAGCACCCACTTGAATTATTCATTGACATATTTAGGGTCTAGACTAAACACAGCATGTTCCTATTTGTGTAAGAAACATTTTTTTCTCTCAGTGTGTAGAATCTTGTGTGCGAGTGCATAGCTATGCTGTTGTGTAAGGAGTTTTTTAAAAAAAATCCTTTTTTTCTTTCGTATGTGACTTTTTAAATCATGTGTAGGTAGTCATTTTTAAAAACAAATTTGTTTTATTGGCAATTCCATGTCAAAATCAGCTCTCAGCATTTTTCTTGAAAGGAAAGGTACCGGTGAGAATGAAGGCAAGTAGCCAGGCAGGCAGGAAGAGGAGGAAGAAACATTCTTTTTTTTTTTTTTTTTTTTTTTTCCAGTTGTTTACACTGGTTGTTTTGGTGCTGACCTGGGACTCCCAGGGGTATGTGGCTTGTGCTCCTTTGGAGGTAACCGACCTAACCACGGTGCCACCAGGACGTGCCAGCTCTCAAAGGAAACAAATTCTGTCCCCATTATACTATTGCCCCTGCCGATTGTCCAAGAAACAGTAGTGAAGTGAGGGTGTAGGACTCCAGGGGTGTGTGACTGACAGCAGGGAGAGGATGTTGCTTGTGGCTAATGACAGTCTGTCCATTTATTGGGGACTACTAACTGATAACTCCAGCACACTCGTGTGTGACATTTAGAACTCCCTGTGGGGGAATTTAAAAAATATATATGCAATGTTTAAAATTCTACATGATAGGATAAAGGCATTTCAAAGCATTTACTCTTTTAACCATTTACCTACTAGAACTCTAAGTGAAGAGATCAAGGATGAATGTTGTTCACTATTTGTAATGTCTTAACTGAATCTGGCTTCAAAATTCACAATATATCTAACTGCAATACAGTCAATAAATTGGAGGTTTTTGTTACATTGACCCTCGGTGGGCTTTCAAACTAGAGGGATTCTTTATTCCCGATTTTCTTTGTAAAGTACAGCTATCATCTTTTCTCTGGATCCACATCACTATTTGAATGGGAACGGAACTGAGGTTTCTTTCTGCTCCCTTTAGCCCCTCAAATCACTGAAAAATATTAACTTATCTTCACGATTAATTGACACTATTAACAAGAATTCTTTATTATTGTCCAAATTCTAGGAATGGCTGTCTCGTCAGGCTAGAAATGAGAAATAAGATAGGAGGAGAGGTAATACAGAAGTTCTCATTGGGGCCTGGTGTGGGATTGCACATATCTGCTAGTTAATGTAAATATTCTATGCATTGCTTTCTTAAAGTCTAGGTAAATCACTGAGCAGAAGATTCTCATCCAAGTATTAGAACAAGGATCGTAATAGCGAAGTATGGTGGTGAATTAACACGCTGATCTGATCATTGCAGGCAGTGACAGGCACGTCATGTCCTATTTCGAAGACGCCGACACAGAAGAGACAATAACGTGTCTCCACGTGACGGTTTACCATCCTGGCCAGCAGCAAAATGGAATATTCCAGGCAATAAGGTTTTACAATCGAGAGAAGCTCCCCTCCAGTGAAGTGGTGAAATTTGGCCGGAATTCCAACATCTGTCATTACACCTTTCAAGACAAGCAGGTTTCCCGAGTTCAGTTTTTGCTGCAGCTCTTTAAAAAGTTCGATAGCTCGGTTCTTTCTTTTGAAATTAAGAACATGAGCAAGAAGACCAGCCTGATTGTGGACAACAAGGAGCTGGGCTATCTCAATAAGATGGACCTGCCTTGCAAGTGCCTGGTCCGATTCGGCGACTACCAGTTTCTGATAGAGAAGGAAGATGGAGACTCACTGGAGTTTTTTGAGACTAAATTTATTCTGTCTCCCAGGTCCCTGTTGCAAGAAAACAACTGGCCACCACAGAAGCCTGTACCCGAGGATGGCCGCTACACCTCCTATTCCACCCACAGCTCTTCTCCTATGGAAATGGATGAAAATGAACTGTGAAGAGAATGCTGAGGGAGGCAGAGCTTGTAGACATTTTGCAGCCACCCTGCTGTGGGGACTGTACGAGCAGTGTTGTTCTTTGTTATGGTGTCAGATTTGAGTGTGCAATTTGTGTTAGTCAACGCCCCACCCAACTTGGTCGCCTGCTGCATGGCTGAAATTATTTTTAGTGGGCATCTGTGAGGGTTAATAGAAAACATACTTTTGGTTCTGTTATTTTCTTTTCACGCTTGGTTTGGGTTCCGTTTTGTTTTGATAAGGAACCATCTCTGCATGTGCATCTCTGCATTTGCTCGATGTCATTTCACAATCAGGCTGGTCTTCACAGCTGCCATTTGTTGTGAAGGTCAAGGCGACAGGCACGTACTAGTGTCAGTAGACTTGGTGATTGTAATGCCCGGGTACTGGGACGCAGCCCCATGTGTTCTGGAGTAGTGTTTGCACATCATTGTGTGGTTTCATTTTTCTTTTGTGTATATAGTTTTAATATGGAAGACTTATTTCAGAAACAGTACCCTAATATTTCCTACAGAATTATAGCGTTTATTCCCAAGAATATAGTTCTCCTTGTCGATATTCAGCGTCTAAAACCTTTAAACATTTTAAAGAAACATTTGTGTTGAGCTTATTATTTTTCAGGTATTTTTAAAAACTTGTATTTCAAGTTTGATTTCTATGTACTATGCAAATGCTTTAATTCCACGAATTCAGTTTTTAAAATTGAGGTTACTCTGATTTACAAGTTCTGGATGTGCAGTTTCACTTTTCATCAAATCTGTAACATCCCACAACTGCTGCCAAGTTCCTACTCATCGTCCACCAGTGTCCACTAGACCCTTTGCTCTTACCGCCCCCTTCCTGATACCCTCAGTTCTGTTGTCAGTATCCAGGGTTAGTTTGGTTTTATTTCATCTGCTCCTTTTATTTCTTTACATTCCATCTATGAGTGAGAGCATCCGATATTTGTCTTCCTCCTGACTTATTTTATTAAGCACAGTTCCCTCTAGTTCCATTCATGTTGTCCACAAATGACGAGCTTTCATCTTTTTAATAGCCGAGTAGTATTCCATCATGTGTGTGTGTAAACACATACACATCTTTACCCATCTTGACTTTGAATTTTTCTTTTTTTAAAGGAAAGGAAAGGTCTAGATAGGAATGAAGGAGAGCAGGCAGGCAGTCAGGAGGAAAGAGGAGGAAGAAACACTATATTTTACTTAGTTGTACAAGAGCTAGGTGATTTTCCCCGGCCCCAGGACACGAACCCCGGTCCTTGGGATGTATATGGACTGTGCTTTGGCTAGAGGCAGTTGACCAAACCACTACTCCACCAGGGTGCTCTGAAGTTGTATTTTTAATAGTATCCATACACATGGTAAAGCCAAAGTTAATTCTCACACTACTTTCTTTAGAACTGTCTGAAGAAAGAAAACTGTTCTTAGGCTACTTTTATAATTAATGAGAAAACTTATTAAAAATGCTTAAATGTTTCTAAAACAGATTTTATCTTCAAAAAAGCTCACTTTAAAAGATTCTCTTTCAACTCATTTAAACTATGCAATTAGCAAGTGTTAAACCATCATGGTAACCACTCAGTTCTGTCACATTCTAGCATTATCAAGAAGAGGGTACAGGTACAATTTTGCAGGTTAAATGAAATTTCCTGCATTAATTTGAAAATACAAACAACTAACATTTCTGTAGCAACCGTTCTGAAATATTTTTTTGTAATATCTCCAGCCTCTTCCTACAGAATGTTAATCCTTATCTAACCCTTGATTCAGGGCATCAGTTCCTTCCAGCAGTATGTGGAAGTTGACACCCTGACCTCCCCTCTGTGACCCTGGGCCTGCTCTAGTAGTGAAGTGTTTGTGGTATTAAAATGGCCTGAGGTACACCCTGGTGGAGTAGGGGTTGGGTGCAGTCCATTCATATTCTAAGGTCCCGAGTTTGCATTCCAGGACCCAGGACCTGTAGGAACCAAGACGAATAACTAAGTGAAATAAATGAGGTGCTTCCTCCTCTCCCTGACTGCCTCTGCTCACCTTCATTCTGCACCTTTCCCTTAAAAAAAACCCTGAAAGATGATCTCAGTTCCTCTGTCTAATCTTCAGTTTTCCTGTTTCCTTCCTGTGGCAGAGTAATGGCCCACCCAAAGATGCCTCTGTGTTCATCTCCAGAAGCTGTGACCATGCTGTCACATGGCAAAGGAGAGTAAGTTTGCTCATCAGATGACCTTCTCCTAGAGAGGTCAGTCTGCATTAACTGGGTGCCCAATTAATCACGTGTCCTCAGAAATGGGGGAGAGGCAGAGCAGGATGTCAGACTGCTGCAGGGTGAGACGGGACTCACATGCTGTGCTGGCTCTGGAACTAGAGAAAGGGGCCACGAGCCAAGGATGTGGCATCTTGAGGCATCATGAAGTGGAAAAAGAGCACTGGACAGCTGTCAGCGGGAAGAGAAATCTCCAGTGAGGAACAGTCATAAGGACACTTTGAGCTAGTGAGACCTGTGCTGAACTTCTAGCACACGGAATATGATTATGTAACCGCATTCCAGGAGATTCTATCATGTCACGCGCTGACGGACTTGAAGAAGCATTACTCGTAGGTTGCAACGTGAGTGGAAGTATGTGTTCCTTGCACCATGTAGTAAAATTAGGTAAAATCTTACTGCCGAAAGGTACCGGCTGTCAACATTCTGAACTACGCGTACATGTCATAGCTGCTTCCATGTTATCTCAGCACCCCTTTAACTTTTTCAGTTCTCCAGCACGTGTTCAATTCTTTACAGAATTGTTCTCTAGTCAAACTAGAGGTGTGGTGCTGTTTTACTAGCTAGACGCTGACTGAAATAATCAGAGCTGCCCACAACTAACCCCACATCCCCTCCTTCCAGCTACCCCACTTCTCTCTTTGACAGCTTTTCAAATAGATTATCTACACCTGCCAACCACTCTTCATTCTTCACCCCTTCTCTCACTGCCCAGTTTCCACCCCAACATTTGTCAAAACGATATGCAACTGTCTTCATGTTCCCGGGCTGGGCTGACTCACCGACTTCTCTGGGTGCCCGGCAGCATTTGCTGGTGTCCACTCCTCCTCTCCTGGCTCCGGTGACACTGTCTTCCCTGGTCTCCTGCCTTCCTCCCGTGTCTGCTTCTTGTGGCCCTTTCTCTGTTCCTGGCCTCTAAATGTCAATCCTTAGTTGCGTTTCTCTGCCTATGTTTTCCCAGGATGATCTCGATTAGTATAAATATCTTGAAACACCGTTGGCTTCTAATGACTCATCGCCTTGTACTTAGACTCTTCCCTGAGCTACAAGAAACATATTCTATCACAGAGTTTGCATCTTCACATTTCTCATAAACACCTGAAATTTTCCAAAACAGAACTATTCCTCCACTTTCCCAATCCGGTTCCTCTCACTACATTTATTAATTCAAGACACCAAGCAGATGCTGTCAAGCATAATTGCTGCTGCTAGGCTGATGGACACATTTCTACAGCTTCGGCCGGTAGGGAGCGCGAACTGATCTGGAGTTTATTATCACACAGACAGCAAAAGCAAGATCAGAAGGAGCCAGTGTCCCAAATCCCAGGTGCCAAGGAGTGCGTTATTAGGACGGTGCTGAACCAACAGAGTCATGCGACAGATGACCCAAGAGCAGGGTAGCGCTGTCATTGAGGAGGCACATCTAAACTAGTCAAAGCAGCTGTATACCCTCCATCTGAGGTGGAACCAGGGAACTGGGTGTTATCACCTCATGTCGGCCTTGCAAGACAGGGAGGCAGAGATGATAAACGGCCTTTTGAGAGCTCCTCTAAGATAGCCTACACTGAGATGCCAGCTCACCATGCTGATCTGTCACCTCCAGTTATCTGATTCCACTCCTTCTACCACGTATCTAACCCACCAGAAAATCTTGCCGTGGACCACCCTGTGGCTGAGGCACTAAGCCGGCAGCTGGAGAGAGACCATGTAAAAGCTCAATGAGTCAGGTCCAAGACCCAGGGTCAGGGAGAGTGACTCAGAAAATAAACTGAAGTGCTTCCTTCCTCCAAAATGCTTCTTCCTCTTCTCTCTTCCTCTCTAACAACACCACCCAGCTAGTTCTACCTCTAAAGCTAATCTGCTCCACATTCCTGTGGCCACTGTCAGGCCATATCCCGTCCACTCTTGTGGCCTCACCTCGTTCTCTACACAGCAACTAGAAGACTTTTCTGAGAATGCACCTCTGACTGCTGTACACTGCAGTTTATAAAGGGTCAGTGACTTTGAACTATGCATCAAGTAAAATCCTCTCTTAACCGTGGCCTACAAGGCTTATAGGATCTAATGTCCACCCTTCTAGTATCCCATACCCCCTTTCCCCTCTGTCACAATGCTTCAGTCATGACGGTCTGTTTATTCCCAGAAAATACTAAACTCTCCCACCCCACGTCAAGAACTTGGTACTGCTGTTCCTTTTGCATACACCGTGCTTCGCCAGGCTTTTTAGCAAGGCTGACTCCTGCTTCATTGGGCCTGAGACAGTTAGGTCTCAGTTCTAATGTCAACTCAAAGAAGACTCACCTGAAGCCCCTCCAAGGAGTCACTGGGTCCCCAGGTGGCTGTGATCTGTGGTCTTCTTTCTGTGTTTGCCAGTTACTGTCTGCCTCTCTCACCATAACATAAGCAAAAGAGCGGGGGCTTCGTAGGTCTTTTTACTGCTATGTCTCCAACACTTTAGTAGACATTGTAGGTTTTTCAACATTTGCTGAATAAATACATTACTTTTAGTGTTTGTATAAACATATAAGGCAATAAAATTTTTCTTAGCAATGAAAATACTTCCAAATTTTGTTCTATCCTGCAGTCCTAATTCATTCCTTTTTAAAATCTCCATGTTGATTTAATAAAATAATTCTAAGTGAGGACTTGGAATTAATGCATGTTTATGGAGTAAAGCTCGTAATAGTCAAATAATTTATTACTTTTAAATGTAAAAATGTGTTTATTCACAACCCTTGAGAAGTCACCATTCCTTCAAAAAATTCTTTATGAACAAAATGCCAAGAAAAATTACAATAGTAGCTTATGCCAAACCAAAAATATACATCTGATGTAAACAAACTTTAAAAAGCATAACACAGGCAATGTGAATATTGATCACCTTTAAAATATTTCCAGTGACATAGCTACAACTTAAATTATGTGCAGACAGACATAAATAATAGCATTACTTAACATATTTACATATTTAAGTGTTATATTTGTTCCTATGATAAAAAGAGCAAATAAAACTATAAATGCCATTGTCTAGCAGTTCAAATATTGAAAGGGCCACATGATTTATTTTTTTTTAAGTACAGCAAGAACTTTAAGTCACTATTTATAATTGGACCTTCCTATATTTTTGAGAACATGCACTGTCATTGTTGCAAGAAAAAGAAAAAAAAACAAAAACAAAAACTAAGGAAAAATAAAAACAAAACAAAACAAAACAGTTTGCTTGCTAAAACCATACTCAATCCTCAGCAAAATCAAGACAAGCAAGTAGGGAGTGCATTATATTTTTGGTCTTTTAAGTTGACAGATACACTTTAGAGAAAAGAAGTGTTAATTGTATATCACAAAATGCAGTTACATATAGATTGAAATACTTAGTTCCATCCATTAAAGCACCTTGTATTACAAGGCAAAGGAAAGTTTAATCATAAAATCCATGGATCCTTTCAAATCAGAAAGGATTTTACTTACTTTGAAATACCCGTATTATCATTCTAAGTTTTTCTTTCTTAATAAATCGATGAACAGGTAATATGTTCTATGCAAAGTCTTAGACCATCTATTGCAAATATAGAATTAAAAAGACAGCTAGAAATATAAGATATCAATTAAAGTCAATATTAATTTAGAGAAGCATGTAAAAGGAAGTGAAAAACCTAAGTATATATATTTTCTTAAATATTACCTTTGATTGCCAACTTTATATGTCCAAACTTTGAAAGCTTATTTTATCACACATGTTCTTTGTTCAGGCGAAATCAACATTATCATACTAGGACATGCTGTATGTGTAGAAAGAAACCGATACTTCAGCATTTCTTTAGGGTCATCTACTCAAATTAATTGTGCTTACTATTAGACAATAAAGTTTAAGCAAGCCACAAAATAAATAGTTGGAAAGGGAACACACTATTCTAAATCTGAATTTGGCAGTCCCTCCTAATGCTCCCTTCACATGTGCTGAGAATTAACCAAAAATGCTTTACTATTTTCACAGTTGGCTACTGAAATCAGCTTAAGAAAGCATTCAAAGACTGATACAACTATTTTAAAAAGTGAAAATCTACAAATAAACAAGAAGGCTATAGAAAAGTTAAAATAAACTTAATTTATAACATGACAGAACCATGAAATTGTTTTGAAAAGCAGAAGGCAGATGATGAAATTGCACTTAATTCTGAAGCAATTCAGATATACCCTACCTTTCCTATTTTTTCCTAATAAGCATTTACAACAAGGTGTTCGACCTCCCTCTTACAAAGAGGCTCAGCAAAATCATCGACACATTCTAGTTGGTTTTCAGCATTTGGCCGTAACTGATAAACAGGGCTATGTGATTATACCCTACCGTTTCTGTTGATCTGCATCAGATTGCTTTATGCCAGAATCAGACAGTTCTAAGACAGGATTTACAAATCCAGAATACTCAGAATTGCCATTAGCATCCATCTCGGCACTAACAAAGTCATTCTCCCACTCCAGCCCGTTGGAATCGTCAGACGCTGAGGTGGGGTTGCTTCCAGTCTTCTTGCTGCTGCATTTCAGTGCTGCCCGGAGAATGTCTTCCTCTGTTTTGGAGCGTTCTCTCATTGGAAGCATTCTATTCATTCCTATTATTTGGGTAGAATTATTAGAAATCTGAGTGAAGATTACTAAACTATTTATTTAAAAACTTCACAGTTTAATAATATAGTTTTGTTAACAATCACATTTGATTTGTGAATTATTTCAGCCCTGTGGAAGCTTTCTTACGGGAAATTGTTGGGTCTAATCCCAGAGGGTAGCTCAGATAAAAATAAATATTAATATATACCCAAGGACAGTTTTAATGCAACACTGATCATCTCATAGCATGAAATTTCTGAAGTTATAAACAACAGAATGGATGGAGTACTTCACTTGCTATTATATTAGTCTTAAATGACTAAATCAGTATGCCTGCTAAAGTCCTTTCCAACCAACATGATACTTTTATTTCCTATAATAACTCTAACGATGACACACACACACAGCACCTTCTAGGTTTCAGTTAGTTATGTTATCTAAACTTCTTAAACTTCACATATATTCATGGACTTCATCCTCAACAACTCTCTACGATGGTACTATCATCAACCTCTTTTTACAGCTGAGGTAACTGAGGTTCTAGAAGGAGGAGAGCTCTCTGTCCAAAGTCAGAATTACAAGTGGTGAGGCAAGAGTCTGAATCTATTCAGTCTGGCTCCAAAGTCTGTGTTCTTCTGCCTCTACCACAACAGAGCAGAAGTTATATTTAGGGACACTGTTTAAGCTCTAATTCCTAACAGAAAACAATTCATCAGTAAAATGAAAGTGTCAAAAATCTTGGAAGAAAAAATGGAATTTTATTCAAGAAGGAAGGAAGGAAGGGAGGGAGGGAGGGAGAACACAAAAGAAATCTGAACCATTGGCAATAAAAATGAAAATCCAGGACTGGAGAAGAGATGGTAAGAGAATACCTCCAGACACATTCAATAATTTTGCCTTCTGAACTTCAAGATCCTATAGCAATGAAGAACATTTAAGTCTGTATCAGTGTTGTCTTTTGCAAGAAGAGTCAGAGATTCTGCCCAGTGAAATACATTCTCTCTACAGACAAATATAAACGAGCTGGACATGGACAGACTTTTGTGCTATGCATCTGATTGAATAACAGTGTGAAGCCTCCAGGAAGCTGGACTGCATACCAATCTAACGGCCAGTTTCTCGTGGGCTTTGCCCTCTACCAGGCCTAGTTTATCATTCTATTACTGACTTGAATAATGACCTCCCAAGTCATGTTACCTACAAATCTGACTTGCGTACATTACAGATGACAGAATTAGGAATTAAAAGGTCTGAAATATTTAGACCAAACTAAACGAGGCGTTAAAATAAATAAAGTATCTGCTCATTGGAATCAAGTGTCCAGTGACACAGTACAAGCTTAAGGAGAGAGTGTTGGGCTGAGAAGATATAAATTAGTAGTCTTAGGTAACACTACCCATCCGCTGTATAAATGTTTATTTATTGATGAAACAAATGGCTTGATGAGAGGGCATCTAAGGTCTACTCCAAAATAAAATTCTATGAAATATTTAATGTTATCACTTTCCTCAAGTTAGTATGTTCTGTAACTGGTTCATCTTTTTGGATCACCTATTTCTTAAGCGACAATGAAAACTTGGGCCTTAATTAATGAAACAGATCTTTTAAAAATCATATTTTAGCTGCAATTCTGAGCGTTTGCATGCTGGGTATTTATTAAAGATTTACTGAGTCCTCATAACATTCATGCATTCGTTTGTTCAAATATTTACTGATTATCACATGCCAGGAATTTTTAGACCCTGAGTATACATCATCCTTTAAAATAAAGTTTTTATTCCCTTTTTATGATGAACAAACTGTGGCTCAGATTAAGCAAGCTACCTAAAGTACTACAGCTAAGAAGACGCAACTGCTAAAGCTCAAACTAATGCGTTACAGCTTTTGTTCTACCAGAAAACCCAACAGACGGTTAATTTATAATGAAGCAAAGTTAATTTAAAATTTTTGCCGTTAGGTTGCCTACAAGGGACTAGTAATTCTTACTGAGTAGTATTATGGGCTGGATTAATAAACATTTTTTAAGGAAAGGGGCAGGCAGGCAGGAAGAGAGGAGGAGGAAGCATTTTATTTATTTTATTTAGTTGTTCATCTTGGTGTCTGAGTCTTCCCTCCCTGCATCCTGAACCAGGAATCTGGCGCTGTCTGTGGACTACGCCTCTGAGGAGCTAAACTGCTTCGTTACCAGGGCATGCCACAAAACTTAAAATGAAAAAATTCACACTTTTCAATAATTTCAAATCTCAAGAAACATTAAGAAGCAATTTTCTACTATTAACAAGTGGTTATCACTAACACAAGTTGAAGAAATTTTTATACTGACTTTTCAAGGCATTGTATTCAATTTAGACATAGCAAAATACCAAGTAGATTTCAAGAAATCAACAGATTAAATAAATTCTTCAGATAACATTTTGAATATAAAAATACCTTCTTCATCTTCCCACTCTAGATCTAAGGATGTGCTGTCATCATTTCCGCTGGTTGATTTAGTTTTGGTCACTAAATCACAACTGCTTTCTGTATTTGGTGTCAAAACTGTGGCATCTGATGAAAGTCCTAGAATACACACCAAATACAATGAAATGTGGCCATCCGTAGACTTTCCCTGCAACCGTTCATTCTGCAATAATTGTCTCTAAGTAGTCCTTTTAATGTCATTAAGGAAACAGTGATGGAATCCACTTTATTGGTAAATTTCTGGTAGGAATAGGGCTTTTTTTCTGCCGTAGCAGTCAACAGTATATGCATCTAAATGAACTATAAACACTTCAAATATACTCGACTCTTAAATAATATTATTAGTTCCCTCCTGTTGCTTAGGCAGCTAAGGTTCAGGCTATAAAAACTGTGGACCTGGGTTTAGGACCTGCGGTGGGAAGCAGGGGAGTTAATATTTTTAATAGCCAATTCAAATGGGGACAAAAGCAATGAAAAAATAAAAATGATAGAACAAATAAAAAGTCATCAATATTTTCAAAAGGAACTACCGTGCCTCTAATACTGAGAAGTGTAACAGTTTAAACTTGAAACTTAGGAAATAAAACATTTAACCTCATTAATTTGTAATAAATAAAATCTATTCTTCCTCCCACCTTCCCTTTCTTTGTCGGGAGATGAAGAGGTGGGATCAGAGGACAACGGGGGAAGGACTGCTCGGGTCCCAATCCTGTGAATTTTCTTCGCTCTACTCCTTTGCAAAAAGGGGAGGTTATATTGTATAAATAAAGGCTCACTAATAAAGATCTCTGGGTCTAAAAATTCAAGGGTAGGAAGTTCCATAGAAACAGAGCCAGGGTGTCCCATGATCTGTTTAATGTGGCAGAAGTAAACTTAAAAATGTACACAGAATGTTTTAAAAGACTTACTACTACTTCGAAAGACTTCATACTGTGACTTTATATTTCTTAAACATGATTCAAAGTCATCTTCTGGTCCTGAACTGTAATAAAAGTGAAATTAAAAAATATACACTCATCATAGACACACAGCAGATACAACATGATGTAATGCTTAAGTTAATGATGGCATTGTTTGAAAGTTTATCCACAAAAATACATAATTAGAATAAACTGATGAAATAGATATTAATTTTCCCAATGCTAGCAATAAACTGAAAATAGTAAGATTCTATATAATTGTGAAGTCAAATTTCCAAAGCTTAACCATAATTCCAACTAGCAAATTACAATAATGAAGTGTGTATATGAGGCTCTTTGAGTGGATAGGAAACATTCGTGGAGATATGTGAGGTTTTAGGTTTCTTCAAAAATCTGATCATATGTACTCTTTATAGGAAAAAGAGAAGGGCTAAGGAAAACACAAACAATCAGGGCACAAAACAATTTATCTAAAGATATTCAGTATGCTATTACATCGTTTTCTCTGTAGAAGCTATGACCACTCTTAAAAATGTACAATTTAATAGATGATCACTTTCCACCATAAAGAAAGCAAAATGTCCTTATAATACAGTGTCTTTGAGAACCAACAGTTTTTTAAGGAAACATATAAATATCAATATGTATACCCAAATACCCAGAGGTCAAGTGTGCTTTCTAGAGACAACATATTTTATCAAAAATGAAAAAGTATGTTTCTCTCTTTACCTGTGATAGTCTCCATTGCTGGAAAGTTGGTGTCGCTGCATAACTCTCTGTCTTTCTTGCTTTGGAAATATAATGCAATATAACAATCACTTTGTTGTAAAATTATTATTTTTTAAACCATTCATGCGATGACAAAATTTTTCCTAACTTCTAAAAGTAAACAAAAAATGTTATTTTCCTTAAGTCTTTTTCCTTAATTTCATCACTGTTCACCTCTACATCCTTTTTTATGGATAGAATTCCAATTTATCATTGTATGACCCTTAAGTGGTCATGATAATCATTGTTATTAAAATATTTTTAAAGCAGTCATACAGTGGTGGCTTCAACATTTTTATTATAACTAAGATTAAGAACTGGAAGGATAAGGGGTAAGAAAGGATTTGTTAAAAAACTACATAAAGTTCTATTATGGGTGAAATAAGTAGCGATAAAACAAAAGAATTAGAAGACCTGGCTGAGCTGACTCAAAAGCAGCAGCAGAAATAGCAGTGGTAGTAAAAAATAAACAAATAAAAAACGAAGGATACGGGGAGCCTCTCAGAGTTGCGCCTCCAGGAGTTAGTAGCTGTTTGCCCCTAATACATCTTTTACTTTCTTTTTCTTCATCTGTAAATTCCAGATGGCTGTCATACTGCCCTAGCAAACTCTTTGAGGATTACTGTGAAAACGAGCTGAATTTGCATGTATCTGTAAAAGATTGTACGTCAGTCTATGTTCTATAGACAGTGAAGGAAAACTCAGAGAACTGAATGGATGCTGTAGAGGGAATGCTTTTAGACTTTAAAAGGCAAGCAGTTTTCCTTTTTAAAAGAAAGGTGCAGGCAGGAATGAAGGCAAGCAGGCAGGTAGGCAGGAAGAGAGAAGAGGAAGAAGCACTTTAATTTATTTTCATTTATTTATTTCATCTTGGTTGCTTCCCTGGCGCTGGGTCTTGATCCAGAGACTTGGGGACACATGAGGACTTACACAGCAGTGGACTAAACCACTAAGCCACCAGGGGGTGCCATAGAGAATTTATTATAGTAAAAAGCTGTTTATATTACAATCAGAAAAGACATTTATTTTTTAGGTGAGTTTATTTTTAAACTTTCCCACTATTTAGAAACTATTAAAAACCCAACTTCCCCCATATATTTACTAATCTGCTGAAACCAGACAGAGAGGACAGAAATCACAGAGATCACATAACAATATGATAGACATGATTTTTCAATTTCTTTAAGTTATAATAATCATGTGCCATGATCTTTGCACTACTGTTAACACTACTTCTGTTAACATGATTTTTCCATTTCTTTAAGTTATAATAATCATGTGCTGTGATCTTTGCACTACTGTTAACACTACTTCTGTTAACACTAAGCAGGACACTGCTAAACACTGCTGTGCTTGAGCCGTTTTCAGCTGCAGGATCACTAGCAAGTTACTTCACATGCCTGTCTGTTGGTTTCCTTGTCCATAAGACGAGGATTAGAAACACTACCTATGTCTTCTAGGGTTGTTGAGGGTTAAACAAGGTGAAACATGTAAACTGCAGTTACTAGCACTTAGCCAGCGCCCCTGTATGTCTGTATCAGCAGCTCTCTGGCACTACGGTGAGGCTCTGTGCCAATGTGGTAAGAAATGACAAATCTGCTGCCTTCTCTGCCAGTGTGCCAAAGACTTCTCAGGATCCAAACTCTCAATATTCCAAGACACAAGAATAAAGATGAGAAATAAAGGACTATCACACTATGGGATTAACTGTTCAGATTACTCACATTTAGGCTGTACAAGAAATCATAGCAGTTTAAGAAATCATTATTTAAAAAAAATCCCTCACCAAAAAAAATATCTAAAAGATGCTGGAAAAGTTATATTCAAAGGTTAATTTTACACTGTTTCTGTCTCAGGGTATAGTTATCTTTCCAAAAGAACACTGGATTTTGGAAAACTATAATTTATCTCCAGGATAAGTAAGAATCATCTCCTGCTAATTGGCAGGTAAACAGCATCCAGTATCAAGCATATAATCTCATGTTATTTCTAGTTATTAAAGACGACCTAGGTTTGCCTTTCAATATTCCTAAAAACAAATGTGTAAATAAATACATTTGCGATCAAACAAGAAGCCCTCGATTCCAGGGGGAAAAAAATCCCAATGAAGATTTGCCAGAGAAAATCAGGGGAAAAGCAGCCCTTATGTGTGCTGGGGTCTCCCCCTCACCTCCAAGAGCTTTCGCTGCTTTGCTGCCCTGGCTGCTTCACGCTGTGCAGCGTATAAAGCTTCTTCCTCTAGTCTTAGCTTCTCTTCTTGTAAGGCTAACTGCATATGAACAAAACAGTAAGGATTAACAAAAATCAGAACCTGTCTAACTGCACTAGAAAAGAAAATGCTTCTAGTTATGAAATAAAAAATAAATTATTAAAAGAATAATTAAGCTCTACAAAGCATAATAGAATCAAAAGTTTTGCAATTTTTGTTCCGTCTCCTCTTATAAAATGATTAATATCAAGCATATTATAGAATTCCTTAGAAGTGGAATTACACAGCAGCGTCTAATTTGCACAAATACAAAACTGCTTCTTCCTGTAGAGCAGGAAACGGTCTGCACGCGCAGCAGCTGCTCAACAGCACTAGCCCCATCAGCGGAACGGTGTTGGTGCTCCTACGCCCCGATCTCTAACACTCAGGCAACAGGATCGCTCGCCAGCACAGTGCAGTGAGCTTCCCCGAAGTTCCGGCCTCACTGCTGCCCGTGTCTCCTGATATTTAATCCTATCAAGTTACCCAAAAACCACCTTCAAATTTAGGTTCTTGACAGTTATCTGTAGTAGCTACAAACTTGCTTTAGTGATAATCTACTATGCATTAATTCAAAATTAAAAATGCAATTTCAACTCAAAGTTTCTGGGTTAGCCTAGTATCATTTATTATAAATTATAATTACAGGCCATTTCCATAAACACATTAAAATAAATCTTATATTTATGATTGCTGTAAGTATTGGTTCATTTATTAAAAACAAATTCAAGACAAACAAAAAGACATACTGTGAAACAATTTTTAAAAGTTGGTCTTAAACACAAAGGGGCGTGTGTATCCTGCCAGAGTCCCTACCTGTAAGTTATTTTTAGAAGAATGTATTATTTTCATTTTATGGCAGTGCATTTTTTTCTGATAAATTAGACCAAACTAAACCTCTAAGAGGCTGGAATACTTTTTTTAAACAATTTTCATCTGTGATCTCTAAACATAGGTCCAAAGACTGTTCATATGCAAAACATTATTTAATAATAAAAAATAAAAGATGCTTTACAATAACATACTTAAGCTACATGAAAGATTATTTACCTCTTTTTGAATTTTCATATCAAGATCTTTCTGTTTTTCAGCAATAGAATCATAATGCCTTTCTCTTAGATCAACGATTTCTTCCTCAGTAAGAGGCCTACAGAGAAAAATGAGGGAGAAAAAAATCCCAAACTTCTGATAGGTCTGAGTTAACATAAAGCAAGTGAAATTCTGAAATTTTATTGTCAAAAATAAATTGAGGACATTTGATGCTATCATTTCAATTGTTAAGAGTAAAATGTGGAATATTTGGTAAAAAGCTGAAAAGATGTATTTATACATGAAGTGTATTTTAGCACTAAACCACCTTTTAAGAAATTTGAACAAAAGAAAAGAAATTGAATACCATTCACCTTCACTTTGGCTCCACTCAGCTAACTGAGCATGTCCAAAAGTGATCATGAGAAAAAATGAACTTCAGCGCCTCACCCTGCTCTCCGCCCTGACACAACCTCCTATGGTCTTGCTCAGTCAGTCTGGCCACCCCAGGCCCTCGACCCTTCCCCTTCCTCCCGGGCTCTCTCTCTTGGGCATCTGGCTTCACTTTTCTTACAGCCCAGTGGCCATCGTGGCAGATCTCAACTACCGTCTTAGCAACACGCCCACCTTTCTGCACTCCTATCACCTATCATTCTGCTGTTTGACCCAGTTTACTCACCCCTGACCTGGCGGTATTTGCATGATTAGTCCTCTCTGCTGAGAGCGGCTAGACAAAATCCACGTGTTTGGCCCTCAGCCCCCAGCAGCAACCATACACGTGGTCAACTTCCTCTCACATCTTCACTAACAACTTCAAATCCACCACACACACACTAATTCCTCAACCTCTTTTCTTACATGGCAATTTTATCCCATTCTGAGAAATTCAGGTCATCCCCAATTTCCTCAACTTCTTGCTGATTCTTCACTAAGTCTATCCTCCTTATTTTACCCTTTATCTACTAGAGGTGACACTCCTTACCTTGCTCAAGGTTACCTGCTACACTCTGCATTCATTCACCACTGAAGATCACCCCCCCACCCCCAGAGAATTCTCCAGGACACTGCTCCGTCGGTTAGTACCTCTCTTCTCATCTTTATCCTAATCTTTTTGTCTATTTTCACCTCTTTCTCTGTGTGAAGGGGGAGAAAGAAAAGAAAGGAACAGCCTTCATTTCACATTTATCTATCTCTAGCTATTCTTCCCTCTTTTTTCCCATTTCAGCCCAAATTCTGAAATTAATCTATACCAATGACAATCCACCGAGCACCCCTAGTGTCAGGCTTTCCGCTTTGTGCTTCACATATATTAACCAGTTTAATCCTCGCAAAGCCCGACGAAGAAGACAGAGATTATGCGCAAGAGGGAAATGAGATGAAGATTATGTCCACATAAGTCGCACAGTGTGTGACATGGTTAGAATGTGAACTCAAGTGGTCTAACTCCCAATCTAACTCCTGTGCTTCTCTAACCTTCCCTGCCCCACCGTCCAGCTCAAGTCATCAGACTACCTCTGCTCCCACCACTGTAGAAAATTCTAGAAAAGACAATCGATGGTTTCTTTGTTGCCAAATACAATTGACAGTTTTACGTTTTTGTCTTCATAACACTTCAGACAGCAGTGCTGACCCTTGCCTCCAACCCACCTGCCTGCCAGGCTGCGTCTAGCTCCGCCTCGGCTTTCCGTGCGCTCCTGGTTCTTCCCCTGGCCTGCTGCTTCCTAGCTGGCTTCAGCCTCCTCTTCCAGGGTCTGCGTTCCTAGCCCTGAGACCACGCTCTCTCACCATCCCGCCTCCTCTTCCTCAACCTCAGGTAGGTGACTCGATAATCATCAAGGTTTTAACCGTCCACATACAAGCCAAAGTGTCCTATTTCTCTTCTTTTTGTCCTAACTCCTGCCAGAGCCTTTAAAATAAAAAAGCTTCTGAGGTACAACATATAGAATAAAAAATGTTAAGTGTTCAGTTTATTAACTTTGACAACTGAATACACGCAAGCAACTGCCACCCAAAGCAAGACACAGGGCATTTCCCGCACCCCACCAAGTTCCCTCTGCCTCTTTGCAGTCAACCCTTCCACTCTGTCCAGGCAATTTCTGTCTGAACGCTTTCTTCTGAATGGTTTCCACTAACCAACCCTCAACCCAGCAGTCATCTCTTTAAAGAAGTCAATGTGGACACACCTCCCCTGACACATTTTGAGCAAAAGGTCTCTCCTCTAGGTTTTCCTAGACTGTTTCTAACCACCTCACACTGAAGTTAGTCATCTCCAGAACACTCTCCAGACCAAAAAATACTTTCTTCTCAAGTAAAGGCCACACCTAACTTTTTAATCCCAGCACCTGGCACATGAGAACCGCTTAATAAATGTTTGCTAAATTAAAGAATGTAAAGATCACAAAAAATATGACCCAGTATATGAAAATAGTCTCCTGATATAAAACACTTGTTTTTGAGTTAAAGAGGCGGTTTTTTCCCCCCAAATACCTCCTTGATTTCAAAAGGATATAAAGAAGCTCTTACAGACATTAAATATCAAAGTTCTAGTTACTAATAAAAGGTACAAAAATCTTGACTGCCAAAAAAAGTTTTAGAATTTTATATGAAAAGGGGAATAAAGTTAAAAATGAAGAGAAACGTTTATCGATATTAAATTGGAAAAAACAAACGAAAGAACACGCAACAACTTGGGTTCAATAGGAAAGCCCCTATGACTTAATATACATTAAATTCTTTAATGTTCAAAAAAATTTTTTTAGATATGAACAATTTGTTTTAATCTTATAGAAAGAGAAAGTGAAGGTTCCGAAATACCTCAAAGCCAACGACAGAGCCTGAATTCTGAGAGAGCTTCAAACGGTTCACATAAAAGATTAAAAAAAAAACCAACAGTCTTACCTATGACTGCTTCCTGGGCTTTCCCCCTGTACAAAAATCAAACAAACAAATTCTCTAGCTGAATTCTATTTAAAGTTAGCCAATACAATTTGTATTTCATCAAAATATTTTGTACTTAATATTTTTAACATAGCAAATACTTCTTTTTTAAAAAAAGCTTAACATTTTATTAATTTGAGGCAAAATTTAGTTTAATATCTAATTTAGTTATATAGCAAACGATTGCTGGATGTGTCTTAATATTTTTTCTAACAATATATTTTCTCTATCAAATGAGCTAGGGTTAGTACGATACAGACAACACATTCTCTATGCCCTCACCATTTACAATCGATCCTGACTGTTTGTGGAGTCCCTCTTTTGCAATTTCACCTACTAGATAAACCAATACAATATGCATTCATTCTCAGAACAGCAAAATCTGAGTTGTGTGATACGCTGTTCCCAACTGAGGCAGAACAGGGCAAGAAGCCCGCCCTCTTGTTTCAGCTCTTGTACGGTGAGTGTCCTTTTCAGGCTCCATCTAGTGTCACAGCTTTACGCTTTGTCGTTGGTAATTTCACTGTTTAAAATAACCCCCAGGCTCAGTGCTGAAGTGCGGGTTAACGTCCCTAAGTGTATGGCGGGTTTTATGGCATGAATTCAAAGTTAATCAATAATATGTTTAAAATACAAAGCTCATATATTGATTGACAAATACTTCCCATACAAATAGAAACATATATACATACATATGTATGTATGTACATATGTGTGTATATATAGCTTATATGCATATATGTATATAATTATATACTGTTCAGTTGACAAAAATGTTGAGACCAAAAGCTTGCAAGAACCTAACTACTTCCCCTAGGAAAAATACTTCAGTGTTTGCAAGTCAGCATTCCTAACAACTTTATAGAACTTAACTACCACAAATAACAAGAATCTGCTGTTTTGTTTCCTTTCACCGGATTATAAAATTACCCATAGTTTTTCTCTCCAAAGCAAATCATAATTATTTCCAAGACTGATCTGGATTTATATATCTTTCTTACATATTTACACTATGCATATCTAATAGTTAAAATAATATTACCAAATAACAGCAGGAATAAAATTCCGAATACTGCAAATGAACTTAGGAAATAACAGTAAAAAATAGGATGATGTTCATCAAAACCTAACATGAAATATGACACCAGAGGAAAAGACTGGTTAACAAAACAAAAACTAAAACAGAAATCAACCAGATGAAAAGCACCTTAGACACAGAGAGAGATGGACGTTTTTTAAAAAGCAGTGGACGTGGGAGGAACTTCACTGGTGGTTGAAAAGCTCTTACATTTGGCATTTTTCAAAAACTTTCAAAGTATTACATTAAGTGTCTTAAAAAATACGGGGAGCTTAAACTGACCTTTGAAAAGGACAATAAACTAGCTCTTAAGAAACATTAAAAAATCCTGGCGAAAGTTTACTGGGAAAACAAAAGGTAAGATAGTTCTTCAACTGTGTTCTACCAGATGATATTAAATATGTATTATTATTTTTAAAAAAGCTTATACCCAAATTAATTGGGGAATTCTAAATTGAATAAGCTTAGACAATTTGAGCAACCGTTCTCAGAACCACTACTATGTTAATTTACCAGAGTAATTTATCAGTGTAAGACTGGTATTCTGTACACACTCTAGGAAATACTGAGCTAGAGAATTAATTTAGTTTGATATGTTTTCCTCTTAGAAAATAAAAATTACAAAAGGTCTGCAGTGTTCTTCCAGTCTAAGCCTTGTTAAAGATGTGAAAAGTAGGTGAAGGGTGGTTATTAATTTGCACATACTTCTGTCATTAGTGAGGCTGGAAATTAACATACTCTTCTTACCACACCAGTGCCTAAGAAACTATTTCTAAATGCACCTGCTCCCGCCCGACTGCCACTGGCTAATATTTTAACATTTCTGTACCTTGCATACTTCTTAAAATGGATTTTTAGATGAGATGAACTGCCAAAAATCAAGAAAATAATTGATAAAAAGATAAGGGCTAGTTAGAAGTGACTGAAGGATAAACATGTATAAATTCCACCCTCAGAAATCCATAAAGACTATGGTTAAAGAATGGCTATTTTCTTGGTTGCTGAGGAATCTTACTTACCTAATGTCAAGAGGCTAAAAATATCCCTTTTTAGAATTCCTCAACTTCTACAGGATGCTTTAAAAATTGGCTTCATATTATATATATAAAATTATAAATGTATAGTATTATGTTATGTACGAGAACATTCTGAATTATTTGCACATGTAAATTAGTAAAAGAAGGATATAGGTGCCAAAAAGTAAAAATAAAAACAAAAAAATTAAAGTCTAAAATAAAAAATTTAAAAAACAGCTAACAGTGGAGACTAAGGAGAACAAACACAGGTTATTGCACTACTGTGAAATACTTACTTCATCACTTTCTACTAGATTCTCAAACTGAAAGAACAAGAAAGTAAGTATTAGATGAGACATTTGTTCATGTCTTATGAGAAGCAAAAAAGGAGAACTACAGCAATTTTCTGTATAAGTCAGAAACTTTGAAACTAAAACTCTTACCCAAGCTGAATATTTTATACCAGAGTTTTGAACCTACATTAACAGAACTTTCCATTTGAGTTCAGAACAAATTATTTAATATCATAAGGAAAATTATAGGTAAACAGGGATTTTAAAAGTACCTAAATAAGATTTTCTCATATAATGCTGATATTCATTTAAATACCTATTTATTGTAAACCTACTCGATGACTGTCAGTATCCCCAAATACAATGTCTTTCTAGCAATAGGACTGTGGACAATTTTATCATAATGTGATGAATGCTACTATGCCAAGTGGACAAATGAAAGTCATGATAAGTAAGTTACATTAAAATATTTGTATTTTATATAAATAATTTGATAATTATTTGAAAGAAAGGAAAACGTGTTTTATTGTTTTGAGATCAAGAAAACAATGAATCTAAACAGTTTAGAAAATATAGGAATCTAAAGAGAGGACTTTAACTCTTAAAATTTTTTACCTGAGCGTCTTGTATGTATATATGAACGCATGTGTATGCATGCATGCATGCATATTAAACTAACTCCTATTTACTTGCTTCCTCATTTAACTCAGAAGGCAGTCGAGCACAGTGTACTTGCACGGAACAAGCCAGGCAGTTCGGGACAGGAATTTCAGGTCCTATCACTTCCAGGTTGTGTAATGCAGCCCCGTCTTCACCTGTCTAAGCCTGATTATCAGCCACAAAGCAGGGTGACTGCCACCTGCTAGTCTGTGCTGGGGACAGAACACAGGAGGAAGTGAATCGTGGTAGAGTCTATGACTGAATTTTCCATACAAAGAAAGAGCAGGTCCGAGATCTGCTGTGGCGTAGCTTACAGTCAAGCTGCTGAGACTCTGCTGTGCCTCTCGCCGGGCAGGCCAGTGTCTGTCTCTAGACCGCTGGCGACAGAGGCACTCATCCTGACTGAAGAGCATTCTCTTGCGAGGCTGTTACAGGGACAACCACTTCGTCTGCAGAAATAGCAAATCTACAGGAGCAGCAGCCTCGTCATCTCCTGCAACTTCTCCCGATGCACCTCTCCCCCAACGCCCTGCTTCCCTCTTGAGGAGCCCTCTTGAGGAGCATGAATGTTACAAACAGTTCACGCTACATTTAAGTCCGCTCTTCCCCCTTAATAAAAAAAAGTCCGTCCTGAAGGAACTTTTAATCCAGTCAAACTCACGATTGTACTTACCTCTATAGTTAAGTGCTCACCTCTTGAGCATGTCCTAAAATACTTGGATCTGGCAAAGAAAAACATCAAATATCACAATTAATGCAAAAAATGAATGAATATAGTGGCATAAAAACATTTTCTTGAGAACAACTTTAAATTCTCTAACATACAGTAGCTTATATTTATAAAAAGGAGTCACCCAATTTACTTAAGCATATAAATAGATCAGATTTTTAAACTAACTTATCCTTGTCCAGATAAAAAGAGTATATGTACCCATAAACCAAGGAACCCTAAACTTTCCAACTAGGACCAAATATTTCCTTTAATTTTAATCATTCTTGTCACTACACACACACACACAAAGCCACCACGTCTTCTTTGTTGTATCTATTCCAAAGACAGGTGCACCCTCTCAACTATAGTATGAAAGTTGGTCTAAGACACAGAACTCAAACTCCTTTATTACTGGAAGTGCCAGGAGACTATAAGACTTTAATTTATAATGTTAAAGGTATAGCTGCCAAAACTGATGGAGAGGACTCCCCATCTCCCCATGACTAGTGGAATAAAGCCCAGTTATTCAAGATGTTCTGGTTAAAGCCATCAGTATATCCTCACTGCTGACTCCTTGACAACTGACCAGGCTGGCCACAGCCACCTCCCAGCCCTCATCTGATTGGGTCACAGTTATATGGAAACTGAGCAGAGAGAAAAGAACCTCCTGAGGGCTCCAGAGAGCAGTCAGGGAAATGTTTCTGACAATCTGCAGGACAGCAATGAAGTCAGGGGACATAGCTCTGTGACAGCACTGAGGGAGCCACAACGCTGACATCCCTGGGTCAGCTGCACCCGTGACCTACTCACAGCCTGGTTAATACTTGAGAAAACTAGAATCCTTATAAGAAATTCCACCTTTAGCCTAAAATAGTTTGATTTGAGTTTCTGTTCCCACAATTAAAGACCGACTAATAAACAGGAGTCTAAGTGATAAAATGGTAAAAGAACAAACTAAGAGTAAAAAAACAAAACTAAACAAAAAGGGAAGATAAATAGAAAAGCAAAACAAGCTTTGAAAAGAACCCATGTTTTCCTTGTAAGACAGATTAAACTGAGGCCTCATTATTCAGAGGGCATATATTGACTCCTAAGACCATAAAAGCTAAGATTACATTGATAGATTACTCAATTTGGCAAACTCGGGCAACATTTTTAAGAGCTTTATTCTGGGATTTATTGGAAAATAAGTTGAGTAATATTGTGATATATATTTTAAAAGTAATTAGGGAGTCAGCTGCTTGAAAGTAAGATTTCAGATGCAGAGAGCTCTCCATTAAGCTTTAAATGAAATAAATTAAAATGAAAATCTTTCCAAATTATTGAATGCTTAGAAGTCTTACAAATTTGGAATATAACTTTTTCAGTGTTTCCTGTATAAGTTGTCCTGTTTCCTACTTCAGTTTTGCTCTAGAGCAAGGAGAGAGGCTCTTGGCAATAACCCTTTACTACTTACTCCTACTGAAGATGAGAAAACAAGGACAGTACAAGCAGAACTGGGGATAGGAAGGGAGACAGTGTTGAAATGTGGCCTTAAGTGCTTATATTTTCATTTTGTAAATATGTACTGAGTACCTTCTCAATGCCTGGAACTGTTCTAAGTGCTGGCGATACAAATGTTAATGCAACCTGCCACCTTGCAGCTAACACTCTTGGGAAATGAGCAATAATAAATAAGTAGATAAATGCATCAGGTGGTGGGAACTACTAGGATAAAAAAAAAATAACCTCAGAGTAAGTAAGGATAGTGACTGGGAGAAAGTGGTTATTTTATATAATGGTTAGTTGGCAGGCCTCTCTGTTAAAGCAAAATGGGAACAAAGACCCCAAGGAAACGAGGAAGCCAGTCAGCTAGACAAAAAAGGAAAAGCAGTCTAAGCAGAGGGGAACAACCCAAAGGCCCTGAGGCATAGTTTCGCTCCGCATACTCTAAGAAAATGAGAGTCCATATGGCTGAAGTGAAGAAGGGAGATGAATCTGAGACAGGCAAGGTCAGATCACAGGCCTTTGTAGGTACATCAGCAGGGTTTGGAATTTTATTCTCTAGTAGGCAAGGATTCACAGAAGGGTTTTATCTTTGGCATCCACCTTTTAATTTTAATTGCAAAAATGTTCAAATATGCACAAAAGTAGAGAGCTTCATAAACCTCCTTGTATTCATCACCCACCCAGCTTTAAAAGTCACCATTTTTTCCAATCTTATTCATGACAACTCCCCTTTTGTTTTGGTCAAGGATCGTAAGTCAAATCCCAGACAGGTTATCTTACTCCAGCCACAATTTGCATCTCTAATTATTAAAATCCTTATATTAAAAAACAACAACAACAACAAAAAACCCAAATAACTACCATGCTATCATACTTAACAAAATGAAAAATAATTTCATATAATCAATTAATTCCCAGTCCGTATTTCAATGTCTGGATTATCTTGTCATACAAGATTTGTTCAAATCAGATTTTTTTTTACAAGATTTTTGTTTTAATGAAAACATGGAAAGTTTATGTATACTTGTGAATGACATTGGGGCACTAACTATAAAGCTGAGTACTCTAACATGTACACTGGGAATGGGAGCTGAGTATCGAAGGAAGAAACATGTTGAAAAGATGGAACTCTCCCTAAGGCTGGGATTCTTGTCGTCTGGAGAAGGTGTGGTCGTTGGCCACTGGTGGTGAAGAGTCACTGTGCTGTCCGGGGTCAGGACTTGTTCATGGGAAGTGCACAGAAGCTGGCAGGCAAGAACTGTGCTGGAGGTTTTAATTTGATCAAGGATGGCAGGCAACATCCACTATGGTGTATTATCTGTCTTACTGTTTTTCTGTGGGGTTTCTTTATCCTTTATAGAGCATCCTTTAATATTTTTTGCAAAGCAGGTTTTGTGGTGATGGTGGTTTTTATCACTCCTTCAGTTCTGAATGATAATCTTGCTGGATACAGTATCCTAGGTTGAAACCCCTTTTCTTTCAGCGCTTTGGATATATTATGTCATTCCCTTCTGGCCTGCAGAGTTTCATTTGAGAAGTCCACTGACAATCTTATGGGGGCTCTTCTGTATGTGACACGTTTTTCCCTGGCTGCTTTAATAGTCTTCCTTTATCTTGTATTTTTGATATTTTAATAATGATGTGTCTAGGTGTATTTCTGTTTGGATTTCTTTTATTAGGAACTCTTTGAGCTTCCTGGATTTGGAGGTTTGCTTCATTCTTCAAATTGGGGAAGTTCTCATCTATTATTTCTTCAAATATGGTTTCTGCCCCCTTTTCTCTCTTCCTCTGGGACCCCTACGATGCAAATGTTATTCCTTTTGATGCTATCCCACAGGTCTCAATTGCTTTGATTCTTTGAATTTTTTAATCTCTTTTCTGGTTTGCTTGATTGAGTTCCTCTGTCCTGTCTTCCCAATCACTGATTCTGTTGGAAGCTTCATCCATCCTATTGTCCAGTCCCTCTGTTGAGTTCTTCTATTCAGCCATCGTGTCTCTTACCTGTTTGATGTCTTGTTTTATTTATTCCCTTTGCTTCCGGACATCCCCGTTTACTGCCTCTACTGATTTCTGGATTCCCATGAGTATGTTAATCACCGTTACCCTGAATTTCTCTTTAGGTAATTTACATAGTCTGCTGCATTCAGGTATTCCCCTGGGTTTTTCATTGGATCCATCATTTCATGACTATTCCTCTGTGCCTTTGCTCCATTCGGCATTCTCTTTATATTTCTGAGGGTTTGGCTTCCCTGTGTAGGTTTGACTTGCCCAGGATTGGCAATCAGGTGGCCGTTTCGCCTCTACCCACAAGGTGGCGCTATCAGGTAGGGTTGAGGTTTGGGACTGCCTTCTCACTGTGATTTACGGGGGTGGAGTGTCCGATGGGTGGGATTTTCAGCAGGTTGACGTGTGGTGGGCGGAATTTTTGCTCCGTGGACCCCAGGCTCTGGGGTGAACTGGTTGTGGGAAGGGTCTGATCTAGTTATGGCTGCATCCAGTGCAATTTCACTGCACAGGCTCCAGCTCAGCTCCTGGTGTGCTGGCTCTCCTTTCACCCCCTCCCAAGTTGGCCCTCTGTGGTTCCGTGTCTCAGCCCTACTGGGCCCACCTCTCGCTGCCTCAGCAGCTGGTCCCCAAATCCCTAGCCCCAGCCCCACCATGTGTCTAGAGCCCTCCTAGCTCCATCCCAAGTCCAAATCTACGGCTTAGCTCAGAACTGCACCGGGCTCCCTCACCCACCATTAGTAGTCGGCTGTTCTGTCTCCAGATGAAATGCCAGTTGTTTCTTGGTGCTTGTCTCAGGAAAATGGGTGATTTTTTTTTTTTTTTTTTTTTTCCCAGTGTCTGTGGGGAGCGACCAGAAAGTTCATCCTATCGAGTCACCATCTGGAAGTCAATCTCTCAATTCAAATTTTGAACAAAGTCTACACAACCCATTTGCTTGTTAGGTCTCTATAATAGTCCTTCCGGCACCATCACGTTTTCATGTCATCGATTTGTTGAAGAAATTGTGTCATTTGTCCTGTAGAATTTTTCATTTCCTAGATTTAGCTGATTTATTGTTAACTTTCCCCACTAACCTCTGTATTTCTCATATACTGGTAATTTGATCTAAAAGTCTGATTATACTCAGCACAATTGCTTAAGGTAGAACACTTCATATGTGGTATTTGCTACTGAGTCAAATCATGAGGAACTTTATTCTTGTCTGCCCCACTTTTACTGATGCTGAGATTGATCTGCAGGTCCAGGTATCATCAGTCAGCCTAATTCATCCATTTTGTAAAGCTCCACATCAAGCTTTTACCAAATGGTCTTAGCATCCATTGAGAATCAATGCCCAGCTCCATTATTTCATTGGAGTACACACTCATGATTTTCTAATTCTATCATTCCTTAAGAATTTATTAGTGCTGGAAGAGCTTCACTGGAGGATACAGAACAGATGATCTGACATTTGTTTTAAGAGGTCAATTAGGAACCAATTGTAATAGCATGGCAAAAAAGGATGGTAGCCTGAATCACCAAGTGGAAATAATGCAAAGTAGTTTTGAAGCAAAGGCTGGCAGGATTTGCTAATGTATTAGCTTAAGATGTATGTAAAAAGGAAGAATCAAAATGCCCCTACTCTCAACAACAATAATAATTTATTTTGCCATTTATGGAAATGAAGGCTGGGAAAGGAGCAGGTTTGTGTATGTGGATGCCTTAACATTGATATACACACATATTAAAGAGCCTGGAATATGAGTCCTTTATTCAAATTCCAAGCCTAGAACCTTAATATAAGCATCAGCTCAAAATCACCTCCAGAGTACTTTCTATAGTTAACCCTGTGACTACTTTTCAATCCCAGATCAGTAGGAGCACTATTCTTGTCATCCATGATTCAAACCCTAGAAATTTATCCTATCTTTTCCTATTTCAAGCAAGGTTGGCTACTATAAAGAGGTAATGCCAATAAACTTTGCCTTCCTATGCATAAGCTTCATGCTATTACCAATACATACAGATGCCTATTATTTTTAAGGGTATGATTTCTAATTAGTATGGAAAAACAGTACAGCCTATTCCTGGAAGAGAGAATTATCTCTCAAAAATCTGGAAATGTAGAAAATTAAAGCAATATTCAATGGATCAGTTACTTTTAAGAAACAGAATGGCTCCTGAATTATGAGACTTAAAGAAGAGAGAAGTTAACATCTAAAAGAACGATGCTAAGTAGAAGAAATGGAAGAACACAAACAGGGATGCTGGTAGGGTTGACAGGGCTCACTCAGACTGCAGAGGAGCCCCTGGTTCCAGGCACCGAGCTGTCAGCCCCAGTGGGAGACAGAGGTTAAAGTTCCTCTGAATTGCATAACTTGTTCTGAATCTATACTCATGAAGCACTCCTAACCCAGTATTCTTTATCTCAGTGAAACAATGTCTTAACTGAAGATACAAGTAGTATATAGTTTCTGGATAGTTATATTTCTCATTTTTAATTACTAAATATGCCTTTTGGATTTCTGTATCTCACCCATTAAGGCTGAGGGCAAGCTCCCGCTTGGGACATGGTGAAATCATCGTCCAAACAAAATTCCTATGTATTAATTAATGGGACAACAGAACACAGAAAAATCATGGGCAAACAAAACAAGAAAAATTACAGGACTTATATTATTCAGATCTCCCAAGTCCTGTGCAATAATATTTCATTCTAGTACTTCAGTCCTGGTTGAGTCTATTTTCTGTAAGAATGATGCTTAAGTTGTATACAAGGTGGAACCATTATTTAAAAGCAGAAATTTGGTACCAACGAAGCACAGCACATTACTAACAATCTTCAATGAAAGCTGTTTTATAAAAGATGAAAAACCAAAATGATGAACGCAGAAATGTTTATTACAAAGGTCTTGTTTGTGATTACTGTATAAGGAAATAACAAGAACATTCTGCTTTCTTCAACTTGAAAAAAAAAGTAATATTATATTGACTCGAAGTTCCCAGCTATGTATGATGCTATAAAACTCCAGGAATAAGCTACTACTATACTGGAAAGCGAAGAGAGACCTATATTTACGGAGCGAAGTTTTAGATGTATGGATGAGCTTAGTTTCTATTTGTACTGCACATGTATCTCTGTTCCCCACTGACCCTCCATGGAACTGCAACTTCACTGGACAGATGTGCACTGTCCAAAGACAGCCACAAGCCTGGGGCGGCTACTGAGCACCACGGAGAAGAGTATAGGGCGCCAATATATGCTGGATTTCGAGGTCTCATACAAAAAAATAAAAGTACCTAAATCCAATAATTGAGCTCCAACACATATCTACGGCCAAACATAAATATCTTTCAGATCTTTGTAAACTCCTCCTTCCATGTTCAAGTGATGACAGCTCCGCAGGTGAAAACAAGACCTGCGTGCTCCAGTACTATGTGTGTAGCCTGAATCTCAAACGTGCTGACCATAACATGTCATGCTCACGGTACATGCTTTCACACCCTCTTAGAAGAAAAAATAAGTTTGCATTATTCACAAAGCATTAATTTTATTACCCACAAAATATTAAGGGTAAAGATATCTGGTGACATTTAAAAATCAAAGACAATCTGGTTAATACTTTCCTCATGAACTTCTTAAGAATCTAAAAATAAAGGAGAATAGCCACCCTACTTTTGTAGACCTATTGTTAGCATATAAGTGGGTCATATTGTACAAAGCTCCCTAAACTTACTAAAATAATCAAAAAGTAAATCAGTACAGAACTTAAGATTTTTATATTATGGAAATACAATTGCTTAAAAATATAGAAAGCCAAAGCTGTATCTGAACATTTGACTAAAGCCACCAAATCTCAAATTAATTTTATTTATAACATAAACGTAACACCATGAAAACAAGTAAGCAAATGGCAACAGTAAATGTAGGGAGGCATTCATCCCCATCGTGGGGCAAAACTGAACCTAATTATTAAATAGTATTACTATGTAAGTTGCTATATAAAGGCTGAGTTGCCCCAGGTCCCAGCTGTTGAAGGGGCTGAAAAGCAGCTGCTCCTTTTGCCCCACATTAAAGAGGGTCCTTGCTGGTGCTGACTGCGGCGGGCCATGGTCGCTACTGCTGCTCCCACCCTGTGACAAACAGGAGCCCTGAGGGAAGAGGGAGGATTCCCCACAACCCCTTGCATGCCTGCTTCTTTGAAGGGAGCAGAAAACCACAGGTATGTACCACGGAGGATTATTTCTGGCACTGTGGGGGTTATCTTGGCACTGTGGGGGTTAATGAGCACTTCTGGCACTGGGATGGGTAAAGTGGCATATGTTTTAGGCAGAATAATTAGAGCAGGGCTTATAGAAATTTGATTTCTGCCTAAAGTGCTGAAATCCTTGCACCGGCCCTGGGCATTTGCATGAAGGCCCATCTTACTATGTGATTGCCGACGGGCATCGTGCAGTACTTACATGCTGCTGGCCTGGCTGCTCTGCTCCTGCCTAGAAGGCTGTGCCTTGTCTCCTCCCTTAAGTCGCCAGTGCACAACTCCGTCCCATTTTTTGCCATCCCAATGGCTTGTTTTTGTCTCAAAGAAATACGGTCACCCTAGGTATATGCCACTGATAGTTGATATAAGGAGGGAAAAAAAATGTATGAGTCCCCATAAACTAGATATTAAATAAAAAATATCTACAATACACATTTAATTGTAAGAGCTCACCTTACTGCAAACGAAGACTACTGAGGCCGACTCAGAGTTTGGGTACTACAGTCTGTTCTGCTCACCTGTTTGTCTAGACTTGTGTCAGCACAAGAAGGTTTTAACTCTCAGAGTTTGCTATCTGATAGGGTACGTCATTTTTCAAAATTTGGAGGCCATTCCTTGTTCTTTGCTATTCCATAAAGCCACTGGAATTAGCTTGTCAAATACCAGAAAAATTTAAACAGGATTTTAATTGCATTGCACTGAATTCAGATCTTTCTAACCACGAATATGCTATTATCCTTCATTTAGAAAAAAATCCTGATCTCACATATTTACTATTATTTCTAGTTTCTTATATCTGTCATTGCTAACATAGAAGGTAATGTTAAAAATACAAAATATCTAGGTGAGTCCTGGTGGCTTAGTAGTTAAGTCTGCGGCCTCTGGTTGGGGTAGATCACATACATGCCAAGGACCCAGGTTCAAGACTTGGGACTGTAAGAAACAACCAAGATGAACAACTAAATAAAACAAAATAAATGCTTCTTCCCCCTCTCTCTTCCTTTCCCGCCTGTCTACTCACCTTAATTCCTGTCTGTACTTTCCCTTAAAAAAAAAAAAAGGCAACATCTGGGACACATTGGTGGCTCAGGCAGCTGAGTCAGCTGGGGTCTGGACCATGTAAAATGCCTGGGACCCCGGGCTGCTGAAAACAAGCAAAATGAACAAATAAATAAAGATATTCTTCCTGCCTGCCTTCCTCTTTCTTTCTTTGTTCTTCTTCTTTTTTTTAAAGTGGCATGCCCTGGTAGAGCAGTGGTTAGGTGCATGCCACATCCATCCCAAGGCCCCAGGTTTGAAATCTGGTTTCGGCAGGAAACAACCAAGATGAACAACTACTTACAATAAAGAAAGTGTTTCTTCTTCCCCTCTATCCCTGCCTATCTCTGCTTACCTTCATTCCTGCCTGTAACTTTCCTTAAAAAGTAAAAATAAAAAAAGAGTTATATATACACGTTGCTGGTATGCAGTAACACAATAAAGCTTTAACACGAATATGAGTGTATTCACATGAACAGACTGGGGAAAATACCTGACTATATCAAGTGCCAGGAAGTAGAACATTACAACCCACTACTGGTGAAAGCATAAGCTGGTCTAACATTTTGAAAAGCTGACATTTTCTAGCACATTTGAAGATGTGTGAGCTAGGAAGGAGCAGTTCCATGCCCACATATACACATCGAGGTGTCACTCATACACATGCACAAAGAGACATAAGAATACTAACTGAAGTAGCTTATAACAACAAAAAAATAAAACCACTCAGTCTAAACATTAACAAGAGAATGGATAAATTAATTTTGACCCATTTATATAATAAAACACTACACAGTAGGAACAGAAATAAATGAACCAGAACTACATGCATGAAAATGAGAATTCTGAATGAATACTCAGGCTAAGGATCACTACCCTAAAATGAAAATTTAGTCAGTGTGTTTACTGCATTTAGGGAAATGAGAGAACATTACTCTTCCTCATTCTTGAGGGGTAAACTTGGGTCTGCCTAAGAAGTTCCTCCTGTAAGTGCCAGGAACCATGTGGCTCCTAGAGAAACAAGTGGAGACAAACATACAGTGAGTGAGTGCATGAATAATGTATGCAGTTAAATGAGACTAGGCAGGGAGAGAACTGGAAAAAGAAATATTTAGAAGATTAAAATCATCTTGTGTGTGGGATGGACTATAAAATGGAAGCTAATGGGGAGGGGGTGTTAAAAGGCCAGTGGAACATACAATAGGAAAGAAGAGTCAAGAATGGGAGTATAAGAGAAGAATAAGTGTAGCAAATCCAAGACATAGACTTAAATGCCAGAGGTAAATAGGATGAAGGGCAAAGTGATGTGAGAAGTTGGAATAATCTTCCAACTTCTAGAAAACACAGAAATCCCACATAAAATAAAGATGAACTGTGAAGAAAACAAAAGGTCAAGTCACATCATAAGTACATTTAACTTTCATGAGTTCAGCTATATGCCTTGGAGGGAAGGGGGAAGTGAGAAAATGGGCAATATCCCACCTTTCTATTCAAGAGCATGTAGACTAAGCTGCTGAAACAAAAAGGCTCTGAAAACAAAAATTAAAGAAAAGAGAAATCTATTTTCCCTTTAACATTCTAGAGTTTCCCAAAGTCACCTGTGGACATCATCGATACATAATCCTATGTCCCTGAGAGCTATTTTTAAATGAAGTAGACTAAGTTTCTGTCTATCTAGTCTCCTGCTGAAGGCAGAAGCGACAGGCTCTCACACTCTGCATGATGGTGGCAGGTGAAGGAACCTGGAAGAGTCTGAAAGTAACGTGGTACAATAGTTGAGATTCTTGTACATATATGTATTTATCAGTGCTTTCTAGGGAGCAAGACAAAATTTTATAAAGGATAAAATCAGTCTTGTCAAGAAGAGACTGAAAATGCAGTTCTTTATGCATCTATATTTATTTTGCATAGCCTGTAAATACTCTTTTAACCAAAGGAAATCAAGTGAAAGATAACTGAAAAATTTCTTAAATCTTTACTATGCTAGTATTATTCATTTTCTTCTTAGTCTCCTGTATAAAATCTGTTAAAATTAAAAAAAAAAAAACACAACAACTTTCCCTATATATTCTGTTTGACAGTATAAATAAATGATGAAGAACAATGGTAAATTGTCCGAAGTCTATTAAAAATTAAAAGCTTCCCAAAACCGTTTTTTTTTTCTGAACAAAAGACTGGAAAGGTTACAAATCAGATACCTGGCAAAAACTATTACCATGAAGATGATGGATACATTGTTTTTCAATTAGTATCAAACAGCTCAACAGAAATCTAACTTCAAATCTCAAGGGAGACACATCTACAGATTTTCCATGTAGGGATAAGCATCAACTTAGGGGCTAATGATAAAGTAATAATAGTTACTGTTTAATAAGTCCTTCCCTAATGAAGGCAAATTTAGGGAAAGAGATGTTCACAAAATTTATTTTATGTCTTAGAAGAAAAAATCTTTCACTTAAATAGGTCGAAGACAGAAAACATGGGTTAAAAGAGTCATTATTACCCATTAAAAGAAGCCCGATTTGTAGGAAACTAGCAACTAGAAGGGAACTTTAAAGCAGTTTAGGTTCTTTCTCTTTCATCCTCTATAATCTGTGTGTAGCATCTAAAACTGCTGAGCAATTAAGTATATTTTAGAAACTGTTGACAGTTACATGTATGACAATGAACATTCTAAATTCTTTCCAAATGAGTTACCAAAGGACAGAGCTATATATTTAAAATATGAAAGTAAATAAAAATTGACCTAGATCATATATCCAAATGCTTAAGGTCTAATGAGGTGGACAAAGAGAGAAATAAAAAACTACTGTGCTCTGAGAAGAGTCATTAAAAATCAGCCTAAAAAAAAAAAATCATCCTGAGAAAGAGGAATTAGTCATGCTCCCAAGTAATGGAAAGGGATGTTTCAAGTAAGGGAAAGGGATGTTTCAGAGAGCAGCAGGTACCCAAAACATGGCAAAGTGAAAAGATTAAGAAATATTTAAGGAACTCTGCTCATGCATTCTGTCAAGTAATTACTGAGCACTGACTACTTGTGAAGCACATTTGGAGCTGGGTATTCAATGGAGAGCAAAAACAGGCATGGACTTTGTTACAGAGCAAAAATTGACATTAACCAAATAATCAGAGTATTTCAACATCATTAAAACCTGAGGAAACACTCAAAAAAAAAAAAAAGGGAAGATGATTCACTAATGGCTGGCCGGCCATGAAAATTTATCTTCTGAGGGCAAATGGTTTGGGAAGACTTCTGTGAGAAATAAACCTTAAAACATAAATGAGTATGAGTTACCTAAGTGAAAAATGAAATGGATTCAAGAAGAGTGTGACGCAGATGGGGAAAAAAGAAAAAGACAAAAAAGGTAGGCGAGGAGTAGATAATGCAAGGCTTAGCAAGCTACATGAAAGATTGCAGTCTCATTCTAAAATTATGGTAGACAATTGAAGAATCTTAAGCTGTGTTTGCATCACAGACTTGCGCTTAAGATTACTGTGACTCCAGAATGCAGGAATAATTGGGAAAGTTCAGGAATATACACGGATAGACCAGATGGTAATCTATCCACTCAGTCAACACTTTTCAAGTGTCTTCTAGGTGAGATGTATGTTGTCATATTGGATATATAATAATAATACATAAATAAAAATTCCCGACCTTACAGAATTCATACTCAATTAAGGGGAAACACACAATAAACAAACAAATACTAAGAGTTTATGGAGACATGGAGAGGTAAGTGCAATGAAAGAAAATAAAGTGGTATCATAGAATGATGTGAATGAGTGCTCTTTTAATGTAGGTAATGGAAATGTAGGCAAGAAATGACAACTTGAAAAAGATGGCAACAGTGAGAGAGAATAGGTGGACTAAAAAGCTCTTTAGAAGGTGTAATAAAAATTCTGGCTCTGGGAATGGACTTTAAGTGCGGGATGATGGGTACTTGTGTCAGACATATATTAGAGGTTGGATGAATGCTATTCTTTAAGGAGAAGAAAGGAGTCTGTTTTGAAGGAGAAGAGAAAGAATATTCACTGGAGATAGAGAAGGGCAATTAATTTAAGTCCACCTCCCAGGGAGGCTGATGGAGAACAGAGTATGAAATTCCAGGAGTTAAGGACTCAACATCAGATCAACTAAGGATTAATAAATTGAATGAAATTACTATAATTTTTATGTTATGATGACTGGGGGGTGGAGAAGAGAGGGAATGCCTAGTTGCCTAT
The DNA here is from genome assembly GCA_004363575.1 of Solenodon paradoxus. NCBI lineage: Eukaryota > Metazoa > Chordata > Mammalia > Eulipotyphla > Solenodontidae > Solenodon > Solenodon paradoxus. Next base: position 145,578 of record RJWH01002285.1, read on the forward strand.
AAGAGGGAGGGAGAAGCAAGGATATGGAACATGAAGACTAGATGACTCTTTAAGCCGAAAGGGCACAAGACAGTGTCGGGTAATAGCTGGAGGGGAGGTGTGAATCTACGCACAGTTCTGTGCTCTTTTTCCTTTTCAGGTTAGTGAGGCACAAATTCAAAAGTGTATCAACAAGAGGGTGCAGCTAAATATAAGGTGCTTTAAATTAGAGAGGATATAGTGGTGGGGAAGAGGTAGGAGTCATTCAAAAGGTTTAATTTTTAGGCTCAGACAGTCTAGATTTGGAGGGTTATGAAAGAGAGGAATTTAACGATTCTTTGGGGACTATATTGTATTTTACCACTTTACAAGGTAGTGCACAAAGGTGTGAAAATGGTTGAGAGGAAAAAAAGGAGGAAAGGGCTGAGAGACGGAAAGATGAGCTGAGCTTTATATACTAAATCTGAGGTTATGTTTATATGGAAAAGGAAATACGAGGCAATTAAGTATTTCAGAAATCAGACTGAGATGACAGAGTCCCTCAGGAGCAGGGAGTAGGTAAAGCCACACATGTTCATACCATCACCCAGAAAAGTGCCTTACAGAGGAAAATTAACAGTCTGAGTTCAGAGCAGAGCCCAAGGGAATCTAAGGTATAATACAGAATGTTCAAGAAATGGTTATCCATTTATGTCTAAAATACTGATTTCCTCCCTAACTTCTGAAATTTTAAGAGAAACATTTTAATATCTGTTTTCAAAGTTGACATGCAGAAAACCAAATTGAATCTCTCAATGACACTATTGATTACTATGTTTTAGCAATATACATTATGATACAAAGTTTTAAAATTCTCATTAGTATTCCAGATGGTCTCCTTTTGAAGAGAAGTCAACATAAAATTGATTATATGAGTGAGTCATGTTTTCGCCAAATCCAGAGAACATTCTTAATATTAAAACAAAACCCCCAAATCTGTTTTCTAAATCTCAAAAGTTCATAAATAATACACTCAGGACTATTCATTCAGCAAACATGAGCTACTGAGAGCGGGAGAGAATGATAAAAGCATAGTCCCTGACCCTGAGAAGCTCTCAGACCCTATCATGGAATATACCAGAAGTCAGTAACTTTGGTCCAAGGGCCTTTATTGGCCCAGTGACTGACGCAGTAAACAAAGTTTGCAGAACACAGTCACATTCGTTTCCTTACTGTCTGTGGCTGCTTATGTGCTAAAACAGCAATATGGAGTGGTTACCGCAGAGAACTTATGGCCTGCAAAGTCTAAAATATATATTATCTGGCTCCTTACAGGAAAGTGTTTCCAGTCTCTGACGGAGAATGGATTTAACAAACCTGTAGAAAATATTAGTTCCTTAGGGAGTTACTACTGTCTCAGAGAGCACATTTCATAGGGAAATGTACCTGTTGGAGCATGTTTATAGGGAAAGTAATATTTAAGGATTAGTAAAAGTACAACAAGAAAGGGAAAGGAAGAAATGTCACACAAAGGTGCAGGATGAGAGAACACTGTATTTTAGGAAAACAGGAACAAGCAAGCGCCACGTGTTACAAGGATATTGGGGGTGTGCTAAGTGAAAGAATGACAGAAAATCCTGATTCACATATATCCCCTGTCCCCTTCCCTATCCTGCCAAGCTCAAAGTCTCAGGGAGCAAAATTCAAAACCGTAAGGCTACACTCTAAGGAAAAAACAATTAGACTGGTAGAACAGATTGAGATTAAGCAATCTTGTCAGGAATTTGAAACTTAAGTAATTTTCATTTGAAAGGTTATCATTTATTTTAAAAATTAACATACTAAGGTTTGTGAGTTAAAGTTTTTTGAAATTAGAACAGATTCAATGTTTTTCTTTTAATCTACTTTCACTGGTCTGATTTCTGACATGATTTTCTGAATGAGAGAACAAAGTATGAGATTACACTCTACCAAGAACCTGAACTGCATATAATCCTAAATATACAAGGGAACATTATGCGGCATACCTGAATGTCAGGTAATTCATTTGGCACAGAAGGGAAAGTAGGCTGTGCAATTTAGAGGAAGATGGAAGCTAAGATAGGGAATGGCATGGTCCAGAGTAGGTTTCAGAAAGTCTAAATTCAGCGATGGAAGGGAAGATGGTCTGAAGTGTGAAATACAACAGGGAAACCAATCTAACGGTGAAAAACCATGTTTAAGGTAGAATCAGAGGAAGGAAACAGGTTCAGTATGTATCAAGAGAGACCAAATAGCTGATTCCAGAGAAGCAGAGAACTATGAAGTTTGTAGCTTAGCAGGGAACAGAGATGGTAAAGGAAAAAGAAATCTGGGATGGTGGAGAAAATGTATTATTTAACACATTTATTAGAACAAATATATTAGATTTCAGACTGATTTGAGGAGCCTTGATACATGCAAGTTTATCTATGCAGTCGGCAACTGAAAATACAGAGCTGAACTTTTGAAGAGGTCTGTTGACATGTTGAAAGAGCTGCTACCTGAAATGGATAAAATTTTCTGGATGGAAATGAAAAATAAGATAAAAGTAATGCTGCAGAGTCAAGTGCATAGTTTCAAGAAAAGTATCGCTTCTTACATGAAAGAGTCAAGTAGTTGCGATATGTACATAAGATATTCTGGTGACAAAGTACAAGATAATGTGCTGAGAGATACAGCAACCAAATGCTTATTTCTAGAATAAAGAGCCATGAGCTATTAGTGGTTAAAGGCAAGGGGTTTGGATTCAGAAGACCCTGGGCTGCAAGACCAGTTCTGATGTCTTGGTTAAGTTGTATTAAGTCATATTTTCTGGACTTCACTTTTCAACTTATAATGTATATAACGGTACTCAAAGGATTGTGGTGAGGAATAAATGAGATTAACATAAATATCTAGATTTGTGCCTGGCTCATAGGAAGTAATCGAAGGTTGGCAGCTATTATTAAAATCTTTTACTAGGAAAAAGCAAAATCATTCTAAACTATTACCGGAAGGCCACTTTACTGCTGGAAACTAAAAGATGTACAAAGGTCAAATATCATACTTTTAGTAAAAACTATAGTACTCTGGAACCTTTGTGTGGATCTCTAAGGAAAAATTGAAATAAAACAAAACTGAGCCTCCAGTTTAAGAAAGAAAAATGCTAAGAAAAGAATGTGGTCAAGTGTCTAAACAAATTATTACTAATATCTAAGAAACAGGAGCACTGACCAGCAAATGAAGTCCTTGAGAATATGTTGGTAGGCAAAACTCCCTATAATGAAGAAGGATGACTCATTAGGATGTCCAAATTTTATTCCTTAAAGATATTTAATTCCTCCTTCTTTAATCACCAAATAACTACTAGTAGTAATGTTTCCAACATGAGATCTCAACACGGACGGATGTTTTGACCAGTCAACATATATCCTGGAATACATACTAGAATTCTCTAATACCTTATAAATTAAGAAAAAGGATAATTCTAGTTTTGAAATTGGAGTGTAAAGTCAGTGATCTGAATCTGAGACACCCCTGGGAAATCTGCAAGGGTAAGAAACCAGGCCCTGGATCACAACACATTTGTGACGTCCAGTTGAAACCAACCTAAGAAAACCTAGGATTCTCCTACTTGTGGTCACGACAGTGACAGAAGTCAAGTTTCTGTGATTACTCCTAAACTTCTTTCTGACCTTAGGTAAAACTACTAGTCGACCACCTAGTAGTATACTCGACAGACAATAAAAACTAACAGGTAATAAGAAAAAAGACAATTAAAATAAAAGGCAAAATTTTTAAACTTTATTTTACAAATGATATCCACCTGTTTCTGCATATTTACTAGAAACTCCTAAAATTAATGTAAAATAATATATTAATCAGAAGATTCAAGTAGGGAACTGTCCAAACCTATGTCCATGATTAAAAGAAACAAGACTGATACCATATGGTTTTAGATGACAGAATGGATAACACAGATTCTCACTGCCTCAACCAAATGTCTTTGTTCAAAGAGGTCTGTTCACAAGCAAGAGTACAGCTCCAATGATAATGCTTTGATGAAATATCTACACATAATTAACACACAGTTTCACCGACTAACACAGTTTCACCGGCTTCTACTTTCCCTTCCCTATGCTGCCAAGCTCACATGCCAAGGGGGTGGAATCTACAAGTTCACAGCCACACTCTAAGGAAAACATAATTAGTTTGTAAAACCACCATCAGAGGACGTTCATCAGACAACAAAAATCCCACAGACACCACATAATGTAGTCCAAAGTCAAATACAAATGAGTTTTACTCATCCAATTAGGCTATAAGACCCTATTTTTTAGAGTTAGAATTTAACACCATACGAAAGAATAACAAATACAATATTAATAAAGCCAAGAATTTTGTGGCACCTAGTCCTTAGAAGAGTCTATTTAATCTGCTTAACTTTATGGGTGCGCCCACATATAAAAATTAGAAATAAAATTAGATAAGAATGTTCCCTTGTCAACAGTAAAAGTTCTAAAAAAATCATAAATACTAAATTGGTTACAAAGTCTTTAAGTCCTTTCTTGGAAAGATACTTAGTGTACAACGTTAGTTACTTTGTATCAGAGGTGACACCATGCCTGATGAAGAAATGACTGAGTCATATTATATAAGCGCTATATTACCAAAAGATCCAAATTAGAAATCATTTGGCTTCAGTTTCATGTTGAACACCTATTACCTAATAATGCTGATTAAATAGGCCAGATCCTGTAAACTCAGCAATCTGTTCCAGAAAGTGCAAAACAGGTTTTTTTATTTCTTACATAAAGTGACTTCGTCAGACATTAAAATCCAAGTGAATTCCTGGGAGATTTTAAACATCACCACAATGATGCCACTTCAAAGGAATCTGTTCTAGTTTTTTTCAATACCTTATGAAGCAAAAAACCAATGGAATAATTATGAAATTCTATTACCCTATGGCTGGTGTAAGTAGAAAACTCCTTGCAGATTACAGTTTTAATCAAGAAAAGGGAGGTTCAGGGCTGTGATTTCCCTAGAACTTGTGAGTAGCAATCGGGGTATGGCATTCCCCTCGAAATTCTAACAATAACAACAATAATATAAAATATCTAGAAAAACTACACTGTCCCTTCTTGCTAGCAGCTCCAACACTCTGAAGGTCCCACGGAAATCCAGCAGTTCGGCCAGTCTTTGGACACATCAAAGAGTTACCCGCTGTCAGGTACCAAATGACTTCTACTAAGAATTCCCTCTGAGACCTCAAGTTTTTGGATCCAGAGCCTCACCTGCTGTCAGGGCCCAAGAGAGCAGTGGCATTAAACCCAAGCTCAACGCAGGGTGTGTCCGGGCTGCCCCGGAGCCGGTTCTCCCGCACCCTTGCGGGAAGGTGCCCAGGCTTCTAGAGGGGAGGCCGACCGCGACTCTTCCGCGCGTGACGGCCCGCGGCGCGAGTCTAGCTGGAGGCGGTAGGAGGGACGCCCGCCCCTTGTGCAGCTCCTGATGCGGGAGCCCCTCCCGACCCCGCCTCCCCCACTACCACCGGCTCCACGCCTCATCAGCGTGGGCGCGACGGGGGTCTGGAACCCTGAAAGCCGTCAGGGGCCGGAGCAAGGGGATCCCCGCCGGGGGCCCGAACACCGGGAGTTCGCGGGCGCCGCGCCTCGCTTCCCCCAGCGGGCTTACCCTCCGCCGCCTCCTACTCGCTGCAGCCGCCCCGCTTCCTTGCGGAGCAGCCCGAAGCACTGCGTCCAGCAGCAGTTACCCATCGCATGCCGCCCAGGCGCCGCCGCCGCTCCGCCTCCTCCCGTCCGCAGCCCAAACTGAGGCCCGGCAGCCGCATCCGCGCGGCGCTAGCCGAGCGGGGGTTCGGGGACCGACGGCGGGCCGGCGGGAGCGCGGCGGCGACAGAGGCTGGGAGCGCGGGAGTGACGGGCACTCGGAACAAAGGCAGCGGTTACTTCAGCGGCCGCCGAGTAGCCACAGCCGCCGCCGCCGCCGCCGCCGCCGCCGTGCGAGGGAGGAGCGCCGAGCCGCGGGCTCCGGACACCCTCGCCATCCGCATGGCCCCTCGCTCGGCTCGGCCCGGAGCCCAGCACAGTGACCGCCTCCAACCGTCGGAGGAGGCCAGTGCCCGCGAGGCGCGCGCCCAAGCCCCGCCTGCTCGCGCGCCCGGCCGCCTACGCGGCCACGCCCCCAGACCTCCCGGGCTCCGATAGGGGCACGCTTCCGCGACGGCTCCGCCTCTTCCGGCGGCTGTTCTTGCGTCACTTCTCCCTGCTCCTCGGCGGGCAGCTGGAGCTTCCCAACCCGCCCAGTCTCTGGGTGTGGGTGTTTGCTTTGTTGATCCTTGACCTGTCGGGGACCTCTTCTCTCCTGGCAAATTCTCTCCTCTCGGTCCCGAGCGCTTCCAGGTATTGCGCTCAGTCTTCGAACTTTGTACCAAAGTCTCGTGAGCGGCTTACCTAGAGGCCCAGGCCCGGCGTCATCAGGTGTGAGAATTAGGTTTTGTTCATAACTCCTCGTAAGTGACAAATCGGGACGGAGTGGAGTGGTTTTGAACGCACCAAGATTCTTTTCTTCTTGTTTCGTCTTTAGTTTGCGTCTCCTCTCCATACTGTCAACATTGAAGGGAAACATGAATGGTAGCCCCTGACCTCGTTTTGCTTGGTTTAAAATCAAATCTTGAAATAGTTTCGGTGGAGCAGTGGGGTCCAGAGAAAATAAGATAGAGAGCCAGGGTTTTTCAGAAACAGCAACCTTGCCAACCCAAGCGAGCTGCCCAGAACTGTACAACTTGATCCGGGCACGCCCCTGAAGTGCCCTCTTAAAACTCAAGTTTTTGTTTTCTGTCGTTGGCCTTTAAATGGGATATGAGGTGTGACTTAGTATATACGTAGTCCAGTGGATAGGCTGCTCATCTCGTAGCTCACCCCGTAGCCTGTCTTAATTAAACCCAGCAAACCCGTGTTCTAGAAAAGTTTACTAATTTCCTTCCTAAAATCTAGTCTGACCTGAGTTTCAATCTTAGCATTAGTACTTAACCAGTTTTCTCAGCCCCCTCCCCCCACCCCCCAGTTAGCTATGGTTTTTTACTTTGCATTTGCATAACTATGCCACTTAAGTGACTTTGCAAGGGGAAAAAAATCACGCAAAAATATGCTTAAAGGTGAAAGGGGAAAAAAAGAGAAATTGCTGAACTCTTGGCATAATCATCAGTGCCCATTTCTTCTGAGTTTTGGTTGTGTGAAAGCTTCATTAGTTGGACACTATTACTGAATACAATGCACACTAAGCGATTTGCTTCCTTCTTTGCTCATCCAATATTTACATTTCACAAAGAAAGGAATGAAAAAGAACAGTGCTGTGATTGATCTGGAGTGCTTTCCTTGGGTAGCCTTTGCTCCAGATCTCCCTTGCTTGGATAGAAACAAAAACAGAACAACAATTTGAGGAAAACTTAACACTTATCATTAAATAAATAGTGATTAATGCTAGAAGGAAATCCTAAGTTCTAACAGATGTGGTTATTTCAGGAAGCAGCCACCTCCTGTGATTGAGAAGTGATGGGGACCACAAACAAAAGCAATCAGTTACTCCCACAACAACAAAAAAGGGTTTATTTGGGAATAACAGAAGAAAAGTCAGCTTGGAAAGTGCACTCAAGATGTGTGAGCCAGTGTGCACTTACCAGAATCCAAGCCAACAGCCACCTTTATATCTTTGCAGGGCTTAACCCTCAGTTCCCCTGGAAGGAGAAGAAGCATCACCTTCTGTGAGAGGTGCATTTTGGGGCTTATAGTTTGCTGATTTACTCACGTGTGGACACTGGTCTTTTGACCTCACTTAAATAGGGGTTTTGTATAGTAATGTTCCCGTGAGCAGGGAAGGAATTCAGACATTTTAGAAGAAGACCCTTATAAGTTAGGTATCCAGATCTCTGAGAAGACAGTGTAGATGCCATAGAAACATGCTTCCTGTCACTGGGAGAAGCTAGATGGAAGATGCCCACTTGTTAACCCACCTCTGAGCCTAGGGGGCATTCACCCTTAAGAGGACTGTGGCCACTGAGGTAAACATTGCTGGGATTCCTTTCTACTGATCCACTTGCCACCATATGGAGAACAGGACAGCAGAAAAAGAACATGATTATGCTTCTAGCCTTGTAGTATTTCTCTGGTTCCCTCATTAGATCTCAACGTAGAGCCTGCTGACAAAGGAGAAAGGTGGTCTGCAGAATCCAAAAAAGCAGGGCAAAGGAGAATTGGAGATAAAAGGAAGTGTGTTAATGTTGATGTGACCTGGGTTAGGCAGAAAAAAAAAGGCCTATCTCCATTCTACTTAAATTGTTGGAATTTGCATTAACCTCAGAGTTTTAGAATCTCAGCCAAGAAATTAACATAAAAAAGCGGTTTTCTGGCAGTGATGTGCTTAAGAGTTCTTGAAAAGTGAAAACATCCACTGGGGGTTTGCAATATACTTTCCATCTAAGTTGCACAAAATTTACATAGATAAAAAGCCACACTGAAAAATGAACCTGAAATTCCATTTACAAACTATCTTGACAAAGGCTTGATAGAGAAAACATAAACTTCATAGAATAAGTGTATTAGGACATTCAGACACTAAATATTTAAAATAAATGCCATGAAAAGCAAGGAAACACAAAATAATAAGATGACTAATAAAAATGAAAAGTAAAGACATTGAAAGATTTCTGCTTCCAGTTAAGATGCAGGACATGAAAAATTGATGGAAAATTCAACGAGAAAACTTCGGTAATATTAAAGCCTTATTTTTCTATCACCCAGGAGCGATGAGCAAAAGGAAGCCTGTATGAACTGATTTTTAAAGGTAAATGAGTGATTCATAAATGAACAGTAAACCTCAACAGCTTCCATCTGGCGAGACCACGTGCCTACATGGTTTAAATATGGGCGCATGGAGAACTGGCTTGCCAAAGATAGAGATGAAGAGAAACCAAGATTTAGGCAACCACGGTGTGGGTTTATAGAGTGTACGGGATTCTGGAAGAAAACACTAGTAGATTGAGTTTTCAGAAAATGGCTTCAACACTATCTCCCATCCTACATTTTTTTTTTTTTTCCTGCAATGTGAAATTGACATTCCTCCTGTAAAAGGTAGTGTCTGATGACTTGAATCTGGCCAAGTTGGTGACAATGGTGGAAATGTTATGTGCATTCTGAGGCTGTCCTAAGGAGTGATCCGCCTTCTGTCTGGCCCTCTTGGAACATACGACCTTGCAAGCCACTTGAGTGCTTCCTGTTCCTTGTCCTTGCATCACCTCCAGCCTAATCCACATAATCTGTAAACATAACATTGTTTTATTTCAAATGCTCTTGTTTTAGTTAAAATTTAAGTGTCTGTATTTTAAGTGTTTAAGATGGTCATGTGTGATGTAGCAATAGATAACCAGAAAAAGCTCTAGATTTAAAGATAAACCCACTTGGACATCTCTCCTCGCCCCACGTGCCACTCATGCCCAACTGTTGCCTGAAAGCAGCGGTGGAGAACAATCTGGAAAATACTCCGCACACGCCTGCCACTGCACCCTGCCCGTGCTGGCTTCTGCGGCCTCTCACAGTTGAGTCTACAGATGAGCCAAAATTAAGGAAAGCAACCCAACCTCTTCTCTGTTGAAATACTAAAAAAAAAATTCAAAGTCATGGGAGTTAAATGCGTTGGAGGATAGGCTGATTACAGATTAATTAAAGCTCAAAAAATGTGGCTGTGCTCTGTTCAACATGATTCCTGGGAGATCTGAATAATCAGCCTCGCCCTAACTGGGGAAGTAATTTGTACTCTCTTGGAATAACCAAAACAAAAATTATACTTCATTGTTCTACATACAATGTCTGTAAATTAATTTTACTGGACTTGAAAGCAGAAAAATGGCAGCACAATTATGAAAAAGATAGCCAATTAAAGTAGACCTGGAGATGACCCTGCTATTCACCTTCATAGATAGGAACTTAACACTGTTAAAAATATGTGAAAGCATATGCAAGAAAGCATGGATATATGAGTTGACAATATGCAGTATTTTAGAGAAAGAAACATTAAAAAGAAGTAAACTAATTTTAAAACTAAAACTTGAAAAATGCAATATCAAACATCAGTTGAGTTTAACTTCAGATTTGATAATGCAGAAAAAAGGAGTTTAAAAACAATTCAGTAGATACTAATCTGGAAAGAAAACTGGTGGGGGGGGTGTGAAATGAGAGTGTCAGCAGCCTATGAGATAATAGCAAGTGGTCCAATACATGTGCTGGAGTTCCAGAAGAGAAGAGAGGCTTGGGTAGAAAAAGTATTTGAAGAAGGAGTGGCAAAAAAATCATTTACATTTGATGAAAACAAATGATTTAAAAAAACCCAAAAAACAAAAACCCAAACCTCAACAAACCTTAAATAGGATAAACGCAAGCAATCCATACCAAGGCTTATTAGTCAAATTGTTAAAAACAAAAGATTTAAATATCTCAAATGGCTCATACAGGAGAATAACACATCTGACTTGTAAGCAGAACAAATGCAAGCCATAATGAAATGGCATCTTATATGGACTGTAAGAAAGAAAAGAAACTACTGTCAACTCAGGATTCTATGTTTAGGGACTGTAGCTTTCAAAAATGAAGACAAATAAGGGCATTTTCCAATTTAAAAAATTCAGTGTAACAGATTTTTATTACAAAACAAAGCTAGAGGAAGCATGTCAGGCAGCATGAAAATGATACCAGATGGACACTCAGATTTACAAGAAAGAGCACTAGAAATGTGGATAAATAGAAAACACTTTTTTTCTTAAACATTTCGAAAGGAAAATTGACCTTATGAAACAAAAAGAACATCAATATTGTGGGAGTTTTAACTGTACAAGTAAAATATAATAGTACAAAGGAAGGGAGAGGTTAAATGGAAATATACTGTCACAAAACTGTTTTATTAACTTTTATTAGGGAGTCGTGTAATCTATCAGGGTAGTGTGTACAGTATAGGACAGTCTGTGGTGAGTGAGGGATGCATAAATAATTGCTAAAGCAGGGTTTCTTTCTTTTTTAAGGAAAGGTACAGGTAGGAATGAAAATGAGTAGTCAGGAAGGCAGGGAGAGAGAGGAGAAAGAAGCATTTTGTTTTATTTTTATTCAGTTATTCACGCTGATTGTTTCCGCCTGGACCGGGGACTCAAACCTAGGGGTATGTGGCTTACTCATTTGGAGGCGATTGACCTGAACACTGCACCAGAGCACCCCAGCAAAATTTCTGACTCGCAGTATTGTTGACATTTATGGCCAGATAATTCTTTGTCTTGGGGTCTGTCCTGTGCATGGTCTTTAGCAGCACCGTCACACTGGACTTGAGAAACTAAAGAGCACGTCTGAAACTATGTCTCCTGATCATAGAAAGTTGTTTGGCTTACTGGGCTTTCCACTGGTAGTTAGGGTTTGGATTTGTTGTTTTTAGTTCAGAGTACCTGGTGAATTCTCAGGTTGCCTTGGCGCCTTAGGCCACCGCTGGAATTCCCAACACAAGCGCAGTGTTTGTCACATATCGCCTGTGTTGCTCACACTTGCTGGTGCCTGAGCCTTTACTCCACTGTAGGCTTCTTCCCAGTCCGCGAGACCATCCTGGTTTAGATCTGTGCTGTTAGGGCTGCAAACCCGCCTGTGCTTGCCACTTCACATCATGTGTTTTTCCTAGTCGTGTAAATCCTCCCCTTAATGGGCAGACTGCAGCTCTGCACAACACAGAATGTTTTATTTACTGCTTCCGATGGTGTAATAGACATGCAAGATACCATTCTAAAATAGGGCATGGCACCAACAGGTACATTCATGCATGTGTCTGCAAAACTATTCATATTCTAAATATTAGTAAGAGATCAGGAGATATAGTGACTTAATGTTTTTAACTTTTATTTTGAAATTTATACAGTGTAAAACATCAAAGTCAGGACTTGTTCAGGTGTGTGTCAGCAGGGAAGAATATACTTTCCATTGCAGATTTGAATTATCACTGACTTTTTATGGGAGACTGGGCTTCTCCAGGCCTTTTCTTTCGGAGCACGAGAAACAGCAGTACCTGATAGCTACTAGAGCAAAAGATTCCGTGTTTTGGTTTTTAAAGACTAATTGGTTTATTTCTGTTCTCATTTCATCTCTTTGAATACTATTTCTAGTGCTTTCTTGTGGCTGGATTAAAAGACTTTTGAAACTATTTGGTCTAGAAATTAGCAACCAATTACCTCATTTAATAGTAAGGAAATCACGGCTCAGGGAAGAGGCAGAGTTCAGACTAAATTCCAAAGTTCAAATTAAGAGTGTTAGCCCTGACCTCCTTGAATAGCTCAGTTGTTAATTCTTAATGAAAGTATTTTGAAATGTTGGGTTGATCTAATTCTTCCAAAAGCTACTACTAATCCCTCAATGCAAGCATTTAATACCCCTCAATGTTATAGTATTTTGAATCAAAATTTGTACTTTCAGTTTCTTTTCATTCCAATTCATCTTATTTTTTTTCTGAACGTATTTACTTTCTACTAACTGCAATAGGCAGTCTTTAACATTTTTAATGATCCTGCATTGTTTTATTTTTATAAAATTATCTTAGATTAGAAAACACTCTGAGAGGGAGATTGATGCTCAGGGAGTTCATGGGGTCGTGTCATCAGGGTTAATGCCTGTCAGGAGAGGGAAGAAAGTAATATTGGGTAGAGTAAGGAGCTGAGCAGCTTCGGAGGTCAGGCCTTTAGACTCCTGATATTTTCATACTCCAGGCACTAGATACAGGCTGCTTCTTGGGAAGGGGCCAGAGCCTGGGCAGGTGGCTGTGGTAAGGGCGATTCCTGGAGAACTCAGTTTGGAATTGTCAGCTGCTGATTTTTCCCACAAGTGAGGGAATGATGACCCCCATCTCTGAACAGAGATCCAAGAGGCACTCCATAGTAGCTGCTAGGTATATATGTAATGTACACACTAGACATCCAGAACAGAACGAACATCCATAGTGTTGGAAAGAATAATGCCCAACCCAGATGTCCATTTCGTAATCCATAGAGCATGTCGATGTTTTACCTCACATGGCAGAAGGAACTTTGCAGATGTGATTAAGATCTTGAGATGAGAGATTATCCTGGATTGTCTGTGTGGGTCCAAATGGAATCACAAGGGTCCATATGAGGGAGAGGCAGAAGGGCAGTGGAGATGTGATGACAGAAGCAGAGGTGGGAGGGATGTGGCCAGAAATCAAGGGATGCAGCTGTCTCTAGGTGCTAGAAAAGCCAGAAAACCTCGCCTTTCCTAGGTCTTCCTGAAGAATCTCAATCTCAGCTCCTCCAGCATTTTGATGGCCTCTTTCTAATGCCTATTTCAAACTTTTGAAATTCAGAATTATAAGATGATGTATCTGTATTGTTTTGAGCTACCAAATTTGTGGTTATTTGTTGCAGCAGCAACAGGAGCTAATACAGCTCTGTGTTTTCATACTAGGTTAATAGAACATTAGGTTTGATTTTGAGAACATCTGTAGTCCCCATTCCGATCCTCTCTCATCCTTTCTGCCAAGGATAACTACGATTCTCAATATTCACTTTATCATTCCTCACTTTTCATTATAGTTTTACTATATATGTATCTGTTTCTAATGGTATATTAAGTATTTTTGTTTTCATGCTGTCCCCAGATTGCTTTGTCTTTCATCATTGTGTTTCTGAGAATCATCTTTGTGAATGTGTGAAGTTGTGGTTCATTTATTTTCACTGCTTTAGTATTCTGGTTCGATGAGTGTATGGCAGTTGAGTCACACACCCCCACCCCCACCCCGTTGAACATTATTTTACCTTCTTATACTCCATTTAATCTAGCAAAATTATTGCAAATTGTCCTCTGAGTGAATAAGGATAAGGTCTGAGGAAAAGCCCTTCAAAGGGATCAGTATTTTCCTTCCCTTTTTTTTTTTTTTTTAAATGAAAGGTGCAGACAGGAATGAATGTGAGTAGGTAGGCAGGCAGAAAGCTAGAGGAGGAAGAAGCGTTTTTATTTATTTGATTTAGTTGTTCATCTTGGTTGTTCCCCTTAGCCCCGGGTCTCAATCCCAGGTCCTTGGGCATGTATGTGAACTATGTCCTGTGGTTTTATCTACTAGGCTACCAGATATGCCAGTCCTTTCCTTTCTGTTCAACTCACCTACCTGGCAAATGAACATTTTCCTCATTTTCATGACCCAATTTAAATGGTAAGTTCCTAGATAATAGGAACTGTAATGCTAAACATGTTTTTCATTGCACAATACTTTGTAAAATGTATTGCTGGTGCTACATTATTGGCAAGTAATAACAATAAATACTGTGTACTGTTTACATGTAGCGGTCAGGACCTTTTGGTTGCAAACAATAGAAATTCAAGTCATACAAACCAGCAGAAAATGTATTTTCTTGGTTTACCTATGTGGAAATTTGGAGGGAGAGCTAGAACTGAAGGCAGAGCTAGATACCTGGTTGAAATGATGTTCTTCGTATTCTCTTCATTGCTCAAATTGCTCGACTCTGCCTGACCTCATTCTCAGCAAATATAATGGAAAGATTCCAGATCTACTTCATCTTATAAATGGTTTCTCTAGAAAAAGAAAACATTCCACTTTCTCCTAGTAGCCAGGCACAAAATCTGTGACGCTCTGGAGATACTTTGATTGGTTTTGCTTGAGCCATGGTTGACAGAGCCTGAAGATACTGGTGTGAACTATGTGAGTGTCTCCCAGAGGAAAGGATGCAGCAGAACGTCGTTGTCCTCTAGCACGTATCTTCTTCCAGTCAACTTCCCAAGTGTAATGTGTCAATACTGTGCTGAATGTGAAGATGCTGGGATCCAAAACTCATCCTTATGAGCATGGATTTTCACAGCCAATTAATCATGCAGCTGTGAATGTTTTATAGCCTATTACCTTAGGCCTGTAGCCTATGTTTACATTTCCCTTTTGGGTCCCAGAATATTCTTAAGGTAAATGGGAAAGCCTATGAGGCATATGCTGTTTTGTTGAATTCTGAACCACAAAAGCACATTAAGCTTCAAATACGGATTTTCATAGTCTTCAAGCTATAAAATGCCTATGATTGAACTCACTTCACCACTTTCAATTCAGTAGTTCTCTAATTTGAAATATGAGTGAATCTTTTAAAAAATATGCCCCTGGTGTGTGTGTGTGTGTCTGTGTGTATTGGGGTATATGAATAGGCAAAATAATTGAGTAGAAAGAGCACAGAGGCTAGGTAACCATCCCTGGATTCCTACAAAACCTGCTTAATAATGCTTTTCCAATTATCTCCACTTCATAATTTATCATTTTACTTACTCTATTTAATCCATCAGTAGGATGTGACTATCTCAATCTCAAAACAAGATGTTTAAAATGTATTTGGACATTTTCATGTCCAAATGAAACATCTGGCTCACAGAAACGACTGAATATCTATTGAATTCTTTTGTTAATATTATAATATATAAAAATAGCATTATTAATCATAATATAAATACCACTTATGAGTAACTAATATGTGCCATGTTCTGTCAGGTATTTTCAAGTTGTTATTAAATGTATTAATTGCTTACTTCAGTTTCCTCATTTATAAAATCGAATATGGTTAGATAATATCTAATATCTTTTCCAAGTTAAATGTTTATTTTCCCATTGTTTTCCATTATAAGATTGGAGATGAGTTTTTATGGAGAAGATTTAGACCAAGGACATAATAAAATTTCACTTGACATGCATTGAAAATATTTATTCCCTGGGGACTGTATTCCCTGTTCTTCTAACATTCGCTCTGTGGGAGAAAACTGTCTGTTCTTCTGCATAGTCTTTAAAAATGGTCTTATTTTAAAAATTCTGTTTAGGATGGACAAGATGCTCTATCAGAGCGATCTGCCTATCATTTCCTTGAGAATTTCTATCCCCTTCCATATCAGTCTGCCTCTCATTATAAGTGTTTAGAGAAAATTTGACTTATGCAACAACATATTCTATTTCCAATTTACTTTCCTTTTTTATTTCTTTATCCTCTTATGCAGGCTGACTTCTGTTATACTTCTGTTGTTATTGTAACATGGGCTCATTTTCTTATAATCAATAACCATATAATTACTTCAAATGAAATCTCACATTATTGAATTATTTGCATGAAGTTAACCTTATACTGATACCTTATACTCATCAGTTTTAAAAATATTTGGCACATCCCAGTGAACAGTCTTTTTTTAATGCAAGGTTTTGATGGTAAAAGCAATATGTGTGTGTGTGTGTGTATGCACACACATATATAATATGTATATTTTGCATTCTTCCTTTCTTTTTCTGAGCACATAAAATATTCCTCAACAACTAACTGCTCTCCTAGATTTTACTTCCAGGTCCAAAAAAAGAAAGAGGTCTAACGTATTTTATTTCAATTATAAAATTTCTGTTGTGAGATTTATTTTATCCTTTCTTCGCTTGCTCACTTCAACTTACTAGGAGTGATGAGACTATGGATAAAATTCTTGTCAAATTTCTCTTGAACATATTTCATTTTCAGTTGTAAGTGCTCATCAGCTTATTCATATCTATAAGTTTTCCCCTAAGTTGACTACTTTAAAGGCAAGCCAGGAAAGTACATTTCAAGATGTAAAGGCATTTGTTTAAGAAGAATGAGTGAAATGAGAAGAATATCTGAAGTGCTGGAATTATAAGACATTACTTATCTAGCAGATTATAAAGAAAACCCACTAGGGCGTGTCAGAGGTGAAGACAATCACAAATTATGTGGGGAATTATTAAAGTTTCATGAAGAGGTAGCTTTAAAATAAAGAGACTACTCTCAACACAGATTGGATCATTTAATAATTATAACTGGGCAGAGTGTGTGAAGAAAGGCCATCCCAGGCCTGCATAAATACACATACATACTCACCCACACACACACCCCAAAACAAGGAAATCTCAGGGAACAGAATGTAGACTCATTTCACCTGCATCACATATGTGGTGGTGCTGGCATTAGTTAGTAGAAGTAGCAGCAGGGGCAGTGACATCTCGTTGTGACAGCAGTGGTGGCCTGTGGTGGCACTAGCTCACTTGTTAGAGCACAGCGGAGATGCAGCCCCAGTGGGGGCAGCTGTCAAGACGGGGAGAGATGGCAGATGCAGATGCACAGGTGCTCCGCTCCCTCCTCTTCTCGACTTTCAGGGAGATCTGGGAGGAGCTCTGTCCACTTCACTTCGCAGGAGGTCCTGCAGATGAGCAGTGGCACTAGCAGCAACCTGAGAGTGTGCCTTAAAATTGTTTTTTCGCCTTCCCCTCCAGCAGTCCTGCTTCCTGGAGTCAGCTTACAAATCAGTTGTACCCAAGCCTTTGTCGAATCCTTTCAGGGAAACCCAAACTAAAACAGATGACATCAAATATTTACCAGTTTATTGAGGCATAATTGACACAGTAAGCTGCACATATTTCATCATTGACTTTAATAAGCTTTGATGTGTGCATACAGCTGTAATAAAATATAACTGCAATCAAGCCTGTCAACGTTCAGTGCAGGCTTACTTCCCATGTGTCTTAAAGCTTCCAGAGGTATTTTTTTGATTGCTGGAGCAGTTCTTCCCCGGGTGTTTTCCAAGGGAGTTTTAATGTGATCAGCGTTTGGAGCCTTTCTATGTCTGAGAGTATCTCTATTTCAGTGCCACACTTAGTTAACTCTTTAGTTTTATATAAAAGCCTAAACTTGAAGTTCTTGTCTTTCAATGCTTTGAAAATATGCCCCATGCTCTTCTTTCACGTCATTTTTATTCTCAAGCCTTTCATGTGATTATTTGACTAATGCTGTTTTCTGTAACTGGACTTTACGAAGGCAGAGGTCATTTGATTTTTTGCTCAGCATTGCATTTCACTGTGTATCCAGCACAATGCCATAGTACTTAGGGGCCCATTAGCATTTGTTGAATGAATGAACAGAGGTTTAGGGTGAGGCAAAACCAAGATATTTGGGAGACTATTTTGGACGGTTTTGAATGCTAGTTTGAAAGTTTGTATTTAATCTGGCAAGCACTACTTACCCTGGGTTTTAAAATAGGATAGTGTAGTGATCGAATCAGAGTACACTTTTGCTTATTGGGGCAGCAGTGCACTGGAAACACTGGAGTACAGGAGAGGGGGGTCATGGAAACCAGAGCCAGAGTCATGGCAGTGGGGTCAGCTCTACAATGAAGGCCTAAACTCAGGCTTGGTGCTGGCATTGCAAAGTGAAGGCATATATGCGGCTGGACTTGGCAGGGCTATTAGACATTCCAACACCACTGGAATTTCAGGTCCAGTATTCCAGGAGACGGTGTTCCGTGACCACAGTAGGAGATTTCAGACAGGCGGACTGTTTGCCTGAGACATTGCTTCTGAGTTAGGTTTTAAATGGCTTGGGTTTGAGAGGCTGTTGGGGCGTTCAGATCTGAACAGAAAAAGACAGAAAATGTGGCTGTTGTGCTCAGGACGTAGGTGACAACTAGTGTTCTGATTGTAAACAGAGCTGGCTGGCTGCGGCCCGTGGGTATTCCATCTGCTGCCCACTTGGCAAGAGCCCATAAGCTAAGACTCTATTTTAAGTTTTTAAATGACAGAAACATAAAAAAGATTTAGCATTTTGTGATACATCAGAATTCTGTGAAAATGGAATTTTGGTCTTCATAAATAATGTTCCCGGAGCAGAGCTGCTTTCTTTCGTTTCCATGTTGTCTGTGGCTGCTTTTCTGCTACAGAAGAGGAGTGAGGTTGTCAGGGACTGTGAGGCCTGCAGAACCTAAAATATTTATGATCCGTTCTTCATGGAAAAAACTTTCCACTGTGTACATATTTGCTGCATTGTCAGCTATTGTTGTTACTCTTTTATAAAGCAATTTGAACTGAAGACCAAAAAGAATAACAGCTGTGTTCAAATAACAAAATTATTTTACATATTCTTTCAAGTATAAACACATGGATAATTTTTCTTGAAAAACATTTTATAAAAAAAACTATGCAAGTATTTCAGGCAAAAGCAAATGTAACTACTGTTTGAATAAAGAGCAAAGTTCTAGGCCTTTACATGTAAAGATCTATCCAGTCATAAATGATAAAAAATGGAATAACTGGTTACAGCATACCAAACAGAATTTTACGCAAGTGAGGACACCCAATGTGGTGGATGGATGAGGAAGCAAACTGTGTAGTTTCAGCCATAGGGAGTGGCTGTGTCGTAGATGGACCAGTCACCTCTGGTTAAAGACCCAGAGCTTCCAGGCATAGACACTCAATTTATCAATTTTCTCTGAGTTGGTTTTTGAGTGCATAAGAAGCAAAAGTGACTGGGCAAGCCTGTGGAAATTTGCCCTCAGTTTACAACAGCTCTTTACCATAAAGACAGTATATCTGACTGAATTGGTCAATCAAGATAACCTCTGCTCTGTCTAAATACATATTGATAAATCATTGCTCTTGAACTCTTACTTTAGTCTTTATAAAGATCATTACTCTTCATTTATGTAGCATGACACCATTGTAGACTGAACAAAAGTTACCTTTATGTTTTTTTTATTCTCTTTGGTAAGAATAAAGAGCAATTCTTGTCTTTATGATGGAATTTGGGAGAATACTCACATATAATAAGTTAATGTGCAGAATGACTTTTATTAATCTCGTCATCTGAATTGTGGGGGAGGTCATCATTTTTTATGACATTTTTCATGTTCAGCTCACAGTGGGTACTTGTTATGTTTTGTGATGATTCTTCAGTTCTTTTATGTAGTGCAATTGTCTTTTTTTCTTTTAGGTAAGGAATTTCTTGTCATTAAAAATAAAACTTTATAAGTTTTGAAGTAGATAGAATTTTTTAAATATTTAGGGTAATTTGACTCTGCTGTGTCTTCTGTGGTGGTTTTCTTTTAGTAGTATATTTTCTGGTGTGATATAAAATGGCAGCTGGAATGACAAATACTATGCCATCTATGTCAGACATGTCAAATTTGAGGGACGCATGTGAGAGCAATATGAAACAGTCCAGAAATCTCCTGGAAATGTAGCCCTCATCATGTAGACAGAGGTCAGACACTGGACTCCAGAGTCAAGGAAAATACTGATGAGGCCAACAAGGGAACTTGTTGGAAGGGAAGAGCGGCTGTGTGATGTGAAGGTAATACAGGGTATCTGCCTCAGTGCTTGACTCACCCTGGCACTTTATACGTGATTGACATACTAAGAATGGACCAGCAACTAGGAACATTGGGGTTATGCAACAAAAAAAAGAGAAGGAGGAGAAGGAAGAGGAGGAGGAGGAGAGAAAAAAGCAAAGCAAAGAAAAAGCAGCCAGTGAGATATGTTCACAAAGTAGCAGAATCCTTTTTATTAAGGGCTGGGAATATTTCATAACATTTCTTCATAATGGGGGTCCCTCCTTCCAGGGTTGTAATATGTACGAGAATCTGCAATAGCTGGTAGTAAAAAGATTCAAAGTTCATTTGACAAGACAGTTGATTTCTGTGCATTGGGTTAGGTGAGTAGCATTAGCAAGAAGATTGCTGACTGCAGAGGTCAAGGGACAGAAACAAGTCACCGCCTATGAGTTCGTTATTAGAGCAAATTCCTCACCACTGTTTCTAATACTCTTCTGCTTTCAGGGGTGAAATCCTTTGCTTTTTAGATAGTGTATCAGAGACTGTTCTAATACATTGTAATTACAAGGCATTTTGTAGACTCTGAAATCTAAAGTGTTTCAATCTTCAGGCAATTGCTGAATAGCTTTCTTTCATTACAGTTTCAAGCATGTACAGGATTAGAAGAATGGCTCTCCAAGTGCCGTCACTCCAACTGAACTATTTTCAACATTTTGCCAATCTTGTTAAATCTTCCTGCACATCCCCCAGCACAAATATCATTGCTCACATTCCAGCAATGAGAAAAGGTCAAATACTCTGCAGAATCACAGCTTATTGAACCTATCAGAAGACTGAGGTCGCCAGGCAAAGAGAGAAATTCTAAAGGGTGACAAGTGCCTCCAAGGAGAAATGACACATGCAATCTGCTTCGCTTTCGGCAGAGCACAGAGGAAGAGGTTGCTGCCATAAAGCAGGAAGAAGAAAGCAACTACACTTTTAACACATCCTTAAAGGTTGAGTGTGGGCTACTGTGACAGGGTAGTTGGGAACTCGAGTCCTCATTTGTCATTCTTTTCCATTAACCACTCTGTGGTTTCACAAGAAAGACTGGGTGGGGGTCAGAGGTCTGCAACATGCCCCTTGGTGGCACACAGACACAGACAGATGTCCATTCTCTGAGCTTCTCTCACATGCAGAGCAAACATGGCACACCTCTGGGAGAGGGGCAGGAAGCCTTCTACTCTCCGGCCCTAGTAAAGGTACAGTGCTGCCAAGGGGAAGAGAGAAGCAAAAGTCATGTCCAAAGAGAAGACAGAAAATCCCTCAGATCCCACTGTGAGCCTTGCAGTGAGCGATAATAAGAATCCTGTGTTGCTGGAGGAGAGGTAGAAAACTCCATTCCACGACTCCTAACAGTTTGATTCCTGGAGGTGGGAGGGACAGAGACACTGAGAAAGTCCACACCCAACATGGCCTGCCAAAGGCTGAAGATGGACATGGAGAAATGAGAACTCTCTCCATCCCACCATAAGCTACTCATTAAGTAACAAGCATGATAGTCTAGTACTGAGGGAATAGCAAATAAATTGCAAGATGGTAGATTAAAATTCAACCCAATAAAAAATTGCATTTTAATACAAATGCTTCAAACACCCCAATTAGATGGCAAACATTGTTATATTGAGTACTTATTAGAGAAGAACCCAACTATATTTGAACTAAAATAAGTATTTTAAATTTAAAGATCTAGCCCAGCTAAAAGAAAAAACGTTGCACAAAGATAAACCATGCATTGGTTAATTAAAAGTAAGTTTACATGGCTATATTCATATCAGAGAAAGTAACTTTAAAACGAGAAATTTTACCAAAGGTTAAAGAGAAACGTTACATAATAAAGGATCAGTGCATCAGAAATGTATAACTATCCTAAATATACAGAATTTGAAAAACGAAAACAAAAACTAATAGAACTGAAAGTAAACAAATCCACAAGTGTAATTGGAATTTGATAGAAAAAGTAGGCCAAAATCATTAAGAATCTAGAAAACTTGAGCAATAATCTTGACCTAATTGATATTTATAGAGTTTTGCACTCAAAACAGCAAAATACATATTTCTTTTATGTAAAAATAGAATACTCACTGGAGTAGACTATACACAGAAATTCTACAAATATCATGCAATGATTGCAATCATACAAAATATGTTCTTTGAATTAAACATGAGATCCATAGCAGAGAGATCCTGAAATACTTGCAAATGAAGCAACAACTCTAAATGTGGCTCCATGGGTCAAAGAGAGAATCAAAAGGAAATCTAGAGAATATTTTCAGTTGAATAAGGAGAAAACATCACATCAATATTATGGGACATTTAAAGCAGATAATAGAAATGTATAGCATTAAATGTCAGTCAAAAAGAAAAGTCATGTTGTACACCTGAAATTAATATTATGTGTCAATTATATCTATGATTCAGAACTGAAGGAATGATGAAAATGATGAAAAGCAAAAGTTAAAGGAATTCATCAGCACAAAACCAGCTCTACAGAAAATACTAAAGGATGCTCTATAAAGTCTAAAAAATCCCACTTAAAAACATTAGGACAGCAAATACAAAAAGTGGGAGGAAGAGAAGAGAATATAAATGTGGATGGTTAGAATGAGTGTAAGACTAATCCGTTTTCAAGTAAAAATAGGAAATAAACATAGAATTCTTAACGATAACTTCAGGGTAACCTCCAAATACATCTCCAAGGGAAAAGCAAAGAAGAAAACAAAAAGGAACACCAATCAAAACCTAACTACACCCAACCCCCTTAAGAGAAAGAGAATAATAATGAACATTAGAACTCTTAGGAGGCATCAACTACTCATAGACTGACATGCAATTTCAATATCTTAAATACAGCATGGTAAACAAAAGAACTCATGAAGTTATTATTTTTTTAAAAAGATAAAGCAAAAAAAATTTACCCCCAAAGAAAACCAAGCTCAGATGTCTTCACTGCTGAATTCTACCAATCATTCGAGGAAGAAATATACCAGTTCTACTCAAGCTCTTTTGGAAAATGGGAGAGAGGAACACTTCAGTATATGCATAAACATAGATGAAAATCTCTTTAGCAAAATATTAACTAATCGAATCCAGTAATGTAAAAAGGATAATGCATCATATACAAGTTGGGTTATCTTGGGAATATAATCTTGGTCCATGTTCAATAATTAATCACTAATCATATCAGTAGATTAAAATGGAAAACCCATATGATTCTCTCAATCGCTGCAGAAAAAAAGCATTTGGAAAAAATTTAGCATACGTGCCTAATACAAAATTTTCAGTAAACTCAGAACAGAAGGGCACTTTCCCTGATAAATGAATCCTATAAAATATCCACAGCAATCATCATACTTAGTGATGAAAAAATGAGTATTTTCTTATTAAGACAAAAAACCAGGCAAGGATATCAAGGATTTCTATTAAACTGGAATCTTAAATGATGAAATAAGGCAAGAAAAAGAAATAGTGGGTATGCAGTTTGTTAATAGGCATTCCTTGACTTTATTCAATGATGGCATCATCTACATTGAAAACTTCAATAAATCAATAAAAAGAATTTGACAAAATTTTAGGATATAAGTTCTATCTATAAAAATCAGTCATAAATCTATATATACTCAACAAGCAGTTGGAAATTGAAACAAAAATGTGCTATTTACCAAAGCAACAAACCATGAAATACTTAACAGATAAATTTGAATCAGCTTAATTTTTCTCCTATATCTCCTATATCCCAATCTTTTCCCCTCTTTTACATATTATTAATGTATGTAATATTCTTATGTATGTAATGTTCTTCCAATCCTCCTGATAAATATCTATCTTTAAAAAAAACAGTACCTTTTGTATATATGTGACATTTTAAATGTAATTAATACAGTGTTAAGTCCTATTCACCCAATCTGGGCATTTGATGATCTGGTCTAGAGTGTACCAAGGAATTATGACAATTCAAAACTAGAAAAAGAGACAACCCCTGAAATTGCAAGAAATAACTGAAAATTGCTATACTGGAAGAAATATGCATATATTTGTTATTTTGCTTCTATTATGCTCTTGGGGGGTGGTCTTTGTTTTATATTTTACTTAGAATTAAAGCTATTTTTAAAAAAATATTACTTTAGTATTGTATTGAAAAATGACTGAAATACAATTTTGGATAATTTTTTTCTTTTTAAAGTGGCAGTCTCTGTTCAGGTCTCAGCCTACACCAGGATAGCGCAGAAATACTCAGAAACATTTCTAGTAATCTATTTAGGCAAGAGCTGCCACCTGCAGGCCAAAAATAAAATAACACATTCACTGGAACTTCTTTTATTGTGAATGGGACTGAATTCATTACCAGTTCTCATGTTTCCCCCGTATTTAAAATAATCTTGCTCCCTCTTCCTCCCACCACTTTCTAATCTTTCTTTTGTTATTGGTTTTCTTTTTTTATTGTAGGAACTTATTCTACACATTAAAATAAATGCATACGTGTAGGTTCCCTGTCTGTGCAGTTTCCTCATTCCTCAGATACATGTCAGCACACTCTGCCCTCCATCACATCTATTGTTAACGTTTTCTTAATTGCCGATTCTTTTGCTTGTTATTTTGAGCATCGTCCTCTTCACTTCCCTTATTCATTCTATCCTCTATTATACAAGACACATGTGACAAGATTTCTCAAGGGTAAGATTGGATTTAGGAGTACTGTTTTAGCCTAAATAGCTCTAGGTCTTGTCACACTTAAAATATTATTTATCTCAGACTTTAACCTCTAAAAACTTAGGAGTCTGCCTATTTAACGTTTTTTTCCCCTTTCCACGAATTTTTTTTTTAAGACCTAGGTTCTGCTTTTACAAGTATCAGTTTACAGTGAATTCATCATAAGGTCTTGAATGTCTTTCACCACTTTTCTTAATCTCTGGGTTTTTCTGGGACTGAATTGCTGTTGTTAATTATTTCTCAAATTATCTTTGTACTCTAAGGCTGACTTTCTTTTGGCCTACAATTAGATATAGAAAAATGGAACTTTGTTGAATTTAAATATTGTGTTGTCAGTTGCTTTTATTTATTCTTGAAAGGGAACATATTAATTCAGAATAAGGATAAAAATATTTATTTAGGATATAAGAAATTGTATTTTAAGTGTTAGCAGCCTGAATCAATCATTCTATGCTATGCTTGGTGAAATATACACCTAATTTCAACATCTTATTGACATTACAACAAATGATTACTCACAATACAGTTCAGAATTGGTTGGGACATCTTTATTCTTATAGATTCTTCAATTTAAGCTTCAAAGCTGCCATGTGAGTGAAAGGAAAAACTAGAAAAAGAACTCAGCTGTTAACTGTCTCAGTATAAATGTGGCATATATCTCTCTTCCACTAACATTTAATTGTCCAAACTTGTTATACAACCTTAACTATCAATAGGGAAGGCTATGAAATACACAGAAACTCTTGCTTACCTGAAGAGAAATAATAACTTCTGTTTCATTGCTTTCGTTGTTAATCCTTAACTTTTCCTTACAGAGAATAGTGAGATATAAAATGGAGGGGAAAACAATCCTGACAGAAAAGTTAAAGCCCCATCATAGAACTTCTAAAATTAGGCAACTGAAATTTGGAGTCAAATTAATACACACATGAGATTTATTTTCAGTGCACAGCTACATTCAGGCTGATCAATTGATACCAAAAGAGTTTGTGGAAATTTAAAAAGATATTCACGAATTATTTGCTATTTCTCTTCTCTAAAGGTGGACTCTAATTCCTTGTTCTCTTAGTGTAGGCTGAACTTACAGACTCACTTTATTTTTTCCCCCAGACTTATTTCTAACAGCTAGAATATAATGGAAATGATGACATGTGACTTCCAAGACTAGATCATAAAAGGCATCATGACCTCCTCCTTGCTCCCTCTGCCTTGGATCACTGGCTAGTGGAAACCAGTTGAGAGATTCTGAGGCTGTATCCAACAGCTTTTTGCGCCGTGGAGAACTGAGGCCTCCTGCCAACAGCCAGGTAGGTGAGTTCTTGTAGAAGTGTGTCCTTCATATCAGTTGAACCTTCTGATAAGTGCAGCTCTAGCAATCTTCAGAGAGTTCCTGAGCTATACTGAAGCCAACTAAGCTGCTCAGAAATTCCAAACCCACAAAAACAGTGAGGTAATACGTTTTTGGTCTAAGTCACTATAATTTGGGATAATTTATTGTGTAGCAGTAGATAACACATTCAGCATTGTAAGACAGCCTATTTATTGGCATAAAATTCCTAATGAAATGCTGGAAAATGTTTATTTAACACTTAAATAAAACTGAATACTCCATGTGTTTAGGGGAGAAAGAGAGAATAGACAGTAGAGAACTATTATTCAGCAATTTTATTGTCTTCTTATAACATATTAATAAATAACCAAATAACTCAATAGAAAAGCCAATAGAATTTAGATGTTTTCATTTAATTATGTCAATGATACACAGGAGTTTAATAACTACAGTTAACTTTCTACATCAATAAAGGATTCTACTTTTTTTTTTTTTAACCCAGTTCCAGGTCTCAAACTGAAATTCTTAGGCTTACATAGTCTGCATCTTAGCTGTCTGTCACCTAAGCCACAAGAGTGTGCCTGGATTCTACTTTTAAAATTGGTCATATTAATGTTTAGTTTACAGTAATTAAAATCCAGATTGCATGATCTATGTGTAAAACACAGAAGGAGAAGGAAATGTGTATATTAGGAGTTATATTTTGGTCATATTCATATAAATTATTAAATGTTTGCTGTAATGAACTTAATTTGATATGCGGGTCATATGAGTTGTCAGTTTCCACTGTGCACTCGTTCAAACTTGGTAAAAAGATCTCTAAGATAACATGAAACATACTGCTATTTTAATGAAAATTTATAGGAAAAATATTGCATTTATTTCTTTGTTATATTACCCCTATTTTGGTGAAAGATTCAAAGTAGAATTTAACAATCAGCTTATACCTGAAGAGATTTTAAATATGCTTTGTATTACATTGTTTTTAATATGCTATTTATTAAGTGATAACAGCATCATGGCCTTCCAAAGAATCAGCCCATGTGATTCCTTAGGTCCATGGGTCAGTAAACTCGACTAGGTTAATACCCTGGCCTGAGACACGTAGCTCATAATGAAACTTTAAAAATCATTAGATATCATTTACATTCCATAAAATTCACTCGTTCAAAGTGTACAATTTGGCAATTTTTAGCGTAGTCACAAGATTGTGGAACCATTGCCACTCTCTAAATTCTGAACATTTTTGCTATCCCGTAAAGAAATGCGGTATCAGTCTCCGTTTCCCTGAAGTCCTGGCAACCCCTAATCCACTTTCATCTCTGGACATTTCCTGGAAGCATTGTCAGTAGATATGTGGGCTTCTGTGTTTGGCTTTTTCACATAGCATGATGTTTTCAGTCATATTTTATTTCTTTAATGATAAATAACATTCCTCTGTACGAATATGCAATAATTTTGCTGTGTAAATTCTGGAATCTGTTTTTGCTTCTCTGACTGAATTATTTCAAAAGCTCTGTCATCTCATTCAGTAATTCTTTCTTCTATTTGGTTAAGCCTATTGTTGAAGCTCTCTATTGAATTGTTCAATTCAGTCATTGTGTTTTTCAACTGTAGGATTTCTGATTTTTTTTTTAATCGTCTCGGATTTTTTGTTGAATTTCTTACTGGAGAGCTGGGTGCCCTGGCTCGGGGCAGGAATGGTTGCGTTAATGTGAGTGTATCTCCCTGCCTCTCCTCAGTGCACATTTCCTTAGTTCTGTGCTTGCTCAGGTACTCTAATCCCTCACCTGGAATCCTTGGCTCTTGTGAAAGTGTTTTCTTTCAAGGATAATTATTTAAATTATTGATGGGGTGCATCAGAAATTCCTATGCCACCAAGCTGCTAACTTTTGATGATCCATTTCATAGTATTCTAACTTTATCATAGTCAACCACAGAACTGGGTTTATAACCTATTTTTATTCTTTATTGTTGCTTTTACAATTTTCATATCTATTTCTTATTTCTTCAACTAGAATTATAAACTTTTTAATAGTAAGCACGAGAGCATATAATTTCTATTTCTCATAGCATGCAGTGCCTGCATTGCTTTTTAGATAGAAGACTAATTAACAAGAATTTGTTGATTGAGTGACTCAAGAAAAAGTGCAGACCTCTAAAATCTTCCCCCTAAAACAAAATTAAACAGAAATATCTTAATACAGAAGATAAATGCTAAATGAATTAATACACCACTTCCCCAAGGGCTCATTTCCCTATGCAAATGTTTGGGTCATTTATAGGGAGAAATTTTGAGACTTTCTTACTTTGACCATTGTTTTAAGAAAATATTGAAGCAACAGAAAAGTCCTAAAAATCTGTATTTAAACTTAGTACTTTTTTTTAGTGTTTAAATAAGTCCTATGTAAGTTTACATGAAAGGAAAGGAGGAAAGCTGTGATCGGACTTGGTGGGTAGACATGTGCCCATCAGACTTAAGCAAATCACTTGAGAGCTAGGCCAACTTACTCTTCTTAGCTGCTATGTCTATCTCCGGTGCTGTCCAGAACATGGCAAAGCCCAGATGAGCAGCTTTGCAAAGCATGTCGAGTTATCACAGAGGGAAGAATTCAGATTTAAGAAGTAAGAAATTTACAACTGCTCTTTGATTAGTTAGATTAAAATAACTGGAGGGAAAAACAGAACTGCTCCAAGAAACTTCTCTTGGCCTGGGTGTGGAATCATGCCTCTCCATCCCAGTGTTCTGTTTAGGTCGGAGTGAAGTAGCAACAGAGGTAAGAAACTTTCTGAAAAATGTGGTCAGCTATTCCAGAATTTAAACTTTCGTTATGGATCCCTCGAGTGCAAACTGTTGAACAAATAACTGTATAAGAATTAGGTTGGAAATTATTGGCAGTGATATGAGGTTCTCAGATCAAATACTTTTCAATGTTGTGGATGACCTTTCCGTGACATTAGCGCATTTTCCCAACAACCAATTATGACATCGCCTTTGGCGTATGTGGGCCCCCGTAGACCAGGTGCCATATAAAGGAAGCAGCTCAGCATCTGGCCCTTATTATCCGCTTTGTCATCCAGGCGTCACCAGATTTCCCCATCTGTGTTCAGACATGACCACTCATGCAGTTTTTATAGTAGCAAGTGAAAATAGTTTGGAAATTTCCGTCTCGAAGGCCAATACACCTCATGGAAAACTTTGAGAAGTCTTTCATTTATTAATAGGCACTCTGTTTACTAACATTCTTACTATGTATTTTTGCAGCTTTTCTATTTCATAAAATAGATTATCCTTAAAAACCACTCAATATTTTTCTATCAGACAGGGAACACGTAGAAGGTAAAGAAATTTAGTGCACTGAATGCATACATTAGCATAGATTAAACACAACCACCTTTCATTAATACACTGTATATGTATTTGCATTATAGAAAACAAATTAAGCAGCAGTATGAAATAAAAACACATCCACCACTAAGACCACCACTGCTAGCACCTTACTCTGTCTCCTGGAAAAGATATTTCATAATATTCATAATAATATAAAATATAAATTCAGTGTCTATACCCAAATTAATTTAAATCTAATATTTACCCAAAGTCAAGATGGCTTTTCAGCTTTATTATGTTTTACTTCTTTGAAGGTTAGATTAAGTTGCGTCTATAAACAGAAAAGTCAAAACCTGTCCTAGAGGACAGGAGTCAGATAGGTTGCGAGTACATTTCCTTTTCCTCTGCTATGTCACCTGTTCAGTGTACAGATATTCTTCATAATCATCATTTGATATGCAGAGTAGTTGATCTTT
Source organism: Solenodon paradoxus (assembly GCA_004363575.1). NCBI lineage: Eukaryota > Metazoa > Chordata > Mammalia > Eulipotyphla > Solenodontidae > Solenodon > Solenodon paradoxus. The sequence continues at coordinate 175,608 of RJWH01002285.1, forward strand.
AAAAAATGATATGGGGTAAACTGGAACAATCTAGGTGGAAATGTTTTCAAATTCTCATGAACCAGAAGGTCTTGTAATGAGGAGAAAACAGGTTGCTATCAGAAGCAGTTATCAGACCTCCAGAGAGTACGCAGCACCTGCTGCCCCCACCCCCCCGCCCCCAGGAGCCCTCCCAGTGACAGGTAGCGATGGAGCTGTCCCCTGGCAGGGTGTGAGTGCACATGGAGACTGCCAGGCTGCAGCACTGTCCTCACAGGCTTCCCATCCAGGACGCTGAGAGCTCGCAGGGCTCCGTTGACACCACCCTGAGATGGCGCCCCGGACAGACTTTTGGAGGTATTTCCAGCCTAGGATGCTCTTCTGGGTAGACTGACTCTGAGAGAAGGACTGTTAGACTGGTGGGGATTGAGATGGTGTTCCAGTTCGTTCTGTCCAGAGCAGATTGGAATACCTAATGGCCAGTCCTCTGAGACAGCCAGTCTCTAGGTCTTCACAGCTTGCCCAGCTTAGTATTTACGAGTTTGAGACATGTCACCCCCAAATACATGGCTTTGGTGTGTTGATTATTTTTTATTGAATGCACTTAAAAACAGCTGATGTAGACAGGCTTTCTCTGAACTCCTCTTATTGGCCTAAAACCAGATTTTCCAAAAGGAATCCAGTTGTCATAAACTACCTCCCCAGGAATTTCATCAGCCAGGGAAGATTGACTCTTGTCACAGGAGAGAAGATCAAAAGTAGATACTGACACTCTTTGTCCCAATCTGTTATAGCTCCCATCTGTCTCCTAAGGGTCCCTCTTATCTTTTCTAAACATCATTTACTCTCCTCTAAAATTGTCTACTTCCCTACTATTTCCCCTATTAAGATGGGATATAGATTCTCAAATTTTATCACTTAGTGGGGAATATTCACCTTTTCCCTCTAATACTTCAGTGTTATATTAAAAATTAATAAATTTGAATACATTTTCTCCTGTTAATGTTCCTATTGTCAGTTTATTTCATAGACCCAGCTACTGAACTTAGGAAGGTAGAGAGAAAGTCTCTCCCACAGTACTGCCAGGTATTTCCAATCCGAGAGGACCTGGAGGTAGCAACACTCACCGTAACCAGCACACCAGCACCAGACCGTTGTTTCCAATTCTCTGGAGATACCATTCTCTGAAGAGATGGCTGATTCTATGTCTGGGCAAGGAATATACAAGATGAATCTGGGATACCTTATAGTAAGGAGTAAAATCTCTCACACACACACACACACACACATACACACTCACACCCTGTGTAAGAGTCAACTGAAAGGAATATACAAGATGAATCTGGGATGTCTTATAGTAAGGAATAAAATCACACACACACACACACACACACACACACACACACACACACACACACTGTATAAAAGTTAACTGAAAGCTTGTAATGACCAAAGCGTAGTTCCATCTTCTCAGGAAAGAGGACCGTAACTCCCTGCCTCTTAAATGTGTGTTTTATTTCCCAATAGTATGGAAGGGACTGGGGAGCATGACTTCATAGTGAAGAGGCCTGCCAAGCACCATGTGAGTCATTCATCAACTTAGTTTCCTCAGTGATAAGTCATGTGGATAGCACCTTGACAGGGATATGATGAGTGCCTTACATCTGTGGTCTTTCCCTCAAGAAACCATAACTCCAGGCTAATCATGAGAAAAACGTCCGGCAAACACAATTTGAGACGCATTCTAAAGTGTATCTGACCAGTACTCCTCAAAGCAGTCCAGGCCTCAGAAAAAGGAGAGTCTAAGAAGCTATCACGACTGCAGGCTTAGCAGACATGACGATGAAATGCAGACAAGTTGGTATCCTGGATGGTATTCTAGAGCAGGGCAAGGACTAAGGATAGCTGAATAAAATGTGAACTTTTAGTAATAGTCTATCAATATTGGCTCATTGTTGTGTCTGTGCTCTAAGTATAAATATGAATGTGAGATATTAATAATAGGAGAAACTAGATTCTAGATTCACAGGAACTCTGTATACAGTTTTTGCAACTTTTCCATAAATCTAAACCTATCCTAAAATTAAAAATGTATTTTAAAGTAATTTTAATGAATTCTACCTAAACCCTTTGTCTTATCACAATTCATGTATTATCCATCTAATTATATATGTGATTTGTGTTAGTAGACAATTTGAGTTTCTAAGGGCTTCTGGGTATTTTTTTTTTTCGTTCTTTTTGTATATTATTTTATGGCAGCAATATAAAACTAACATTAATTCAGTCTCCTTTGAAAAGTGATTGATGTGTAACTTTCCATGTGAGTATTTGATTAATGTTTAATAATATTCCAGGGGAAAGAAGAATAGAAATCTAAGTGTCTGAATGCAAAGCGATTAGCTCACACCCAAGAGAGTCTTTGGGTTTGACATGAACACTTATACTCCTAGAGGTGCCTGGTGGGTGTGGGCCTTCAGAACACCCTGAAATGGAATCCACAGCAAGTTTCATCTTAGTCTTGCTACAGTTACATATTCCACATCTACTCAGAAAATCATTGTCCATTCCTTAGGCCTCTTCTGAAGATGAGATTGCACTGAAAGACCCAGTTCTGGGAGCAAGGCCCTCATAGAAGGCAGGTGGTAAATGGGGTGCAGCAGTTGGGCAGGTGCAGTAAGCTTGCTCTTTGCCTTGATGGCGATGGCGACATAAAACATGATCTTTGGACAGACCTTGAGGAGTCACTGGGTCCTGTTTCCTGGAATGAGCATTTCTGACAGGCAGTGATGGGGAGAAATGACTCTTCTGGCCGAGAGGCAGAGTTAGCAGCAGCGTATCTTCCTGAGTTTGGCAGAGAGGAAGCAGGCCCCCAGCACCACTCACATTGTCACCACAGTGCCTGAAATTTAAAACAAGTATTCGAGTTCACCTAAGGTTTTCTCCAGCTAGGTCAGTGGGAAAAAAGCCTGTGTCTCTGATTTGGGTGTCAGTGATCTGGTAAGAGAAATCATTACAGAGGGAGGTGATTGTGATGATCAGGTAGCTGGGTGTGGAGCTATTGGGAATTGTTTCCTACTTGACTGAATAGAAAAGATGCGAGATGTGTGTGTATATGTTTTGAGATATATTACATATACAGCAACATATATGTATATATACACAATATATGTATATGTAGATATATACAATATATGTATATATGCACATATATACGTATATGCATATATATACTATATGTATATGTATATACATACATACATGTACAGTACAACTCAAATATTAAAAAAAATGAGCTGCCATTTGTGACAACATATATGGAACTCGAGGTACTTATGTTATGCTAGCAGAGTTAAGTCAGAAAGAGAAAGAAAAGTACAGTGATCTTACTCAGATTGGATATAAAGAAAGAAAGCAAGGGAACAGACGAAACAAAACAAAAACTAGCTCTTGAACTCTGACAACAGACTTGAGGCTACTGGAGGGGAAGTGGTTGGAGGCTGGAAGTAAGGGTAGTGGGGGCCCAATGGATGGTGGGGGAGGACTCTGAGAAATCTGGTGGTGGCCATGGTGTGATATACGCTTCATGAAGAGTGAGCCTGCACATCTGAAACGTAGATTGTGTTGTAAATCAAAGTTCCCTTAATGAAAAGCAATGTTTCTTGGAACTTCAAGAAGGGAGAAACGCTCGAAGAAAACTGTATTTGGCCACCGTCAGGTCTGAGTATCTTATACAAATATCTGAAAGCGTACACTGACAGTTAAGGAAAATGTGGGAGAACCAGTTCTGAAAGGCACTAGAGATGGCACTAAAGATACGCCATAACTTATTATAAAACATTCATATCTATAAATAGTTGATTTGAAAGAGTTTCACTTTTCAGGTAGGGAGAATTACTTGAATGAAAAGGAAATCTGAAAGAGGAGTCCCTTTGGAAAAATTCAACTGAAGACTTGCTAAAACAGAGAAAGATTCATTAAGATAGGATTTTAATATATTTTTGCAGACTGAAAATATAAGACTTTATTAATATACCTCCTTATAATCTTTACTGGCATATAATATCTGCAGTATATAGGAATGTATTAGAATTTTTTTGTGTGAATACTAGCGTACAATTATGTGGTGAAACATTTTTAGTGCCTGTTGAAAACATAATATAGAACTGTTACCATGACGGGCTTGGCATCTTGCTTTGGGGTCCTTGTAAGTCCAAGAGCACTCAGGCCCACCCACTCCAGGAACAAAAAAAACAGCATAGCCAGTAGGAAGCAAGTGAGATTTGTGGAAGCAGGAGCAATGGTTTGCCTTTCAGGAGATAGATGAGGGCGGGCTGTTACTGGGGGAAACAACTCTCAGCGGGTAGAGGCCTGAGTTGTTAGAGTACAGAGTCTGGCAGGTTGCCTGCCACTTTCATTCCTATCCATGGAGATCCTAGTGTAGGAAAAGGGTTTCGAATTGTCCGATAGTGGCTTTTTAAAAAACTGACTAGCAGGCTTCAAATTGGTGCTGTTTCATGATTTACTGCCTTTGTTCTCTCAGTTCATAACTTTGAGCATCAGTGCTTCCATTCTGAGACTCTTGATTGATGGTTAGCTGCACTTTAAACCAATTGGAAGACTTCAGATTCATACTGATTTATGGTTTTCTGGCTTTGTTTCTCCTACCTTCTCCCTCTTTCTTGCCCTATGCTCATGGCTAACTTTGCTACCTAACAGAACAACTGATTAGTGTTAATTTCCACTTAGGAATCAAAGCGAGATACTGTTTGCAGGTCTATGTATTTTCAGAATTGATTTCCTTTTTAAATGTTCACATTTGTAGCAGAATTGTGTATGCATCAGCGAGTGTGATTCCACACCTAAATTTGTTAGACAAAGAAGCAACAGAACACGCTGCTGCTGTGGTTAAGTATGTATTTAAATAAGGCGTAATCACTTGAATTCTTGGACTAAATCCCAGCATGCGGAATGCAAGATTTCCTATATCACCAACACAAAATTCTTGGACACCTGCTGGATGGCCTACAATTCAACTCAGTCCCAACTTTAGTAGGAGATAGCATCATATTTTACAGATAAAGGGCTCAATTCCACAGACTGCCCCACCTCTTTCCCCGCTTCAGATACCAATCACAAGTCCAGGCTGTCACCTGCATTTCTGACTAACTGGTCTCCATGACCCACTCCTTGGGTTCATTTTGTTAGAGTGTCTCACAGAACACGGAGAAAAATTTTACTTACTAGTATACTGGTTTATTATGGGATATAATTCAGAAATAACCAGATAGAAGAGATAGGGTAAGGTGTGAGAAAGGGACAGGTCTCCAGCATGCCACTCTCCCGGCAACTCCAGTACTTCACCAGCCAGGAAGCTCTCCAGACCCTGTCCTATTTGGTTTTTATGGAGGCTTCATTACACAGTCTAATTGATTAGCTAGTTGCTCTTTGGTGATCTATGGATTCCACCTCCAGCCTCTCTCTTCACCTCTTCCCAGAGTTATGGGGGAGGGGGAGGAATGATGAGGCTCTCTAATCATGTGGTTTGTTGTCTGAGTAACCAGCTCTCATCCTTAGATGGGGTCCAAGTATCACCACATTGACATAACAAAAGACAATTGCTCTTGTCACTTAGACAAATCCAAGGGTTCGAGGCGCTCTGTGCCAGAACTGGAAGGAAAACTAAATATATATACTTCATATACATATACATTTGCATATGTATATACTTATATATAGTATATATGAATATTTCTTACTATAAATCACAGTGTCACACACAGACTTTCCTTAAATATGGTGCAGTTGCACATTTCATGTTAACTCTATGCTCTTTATCCCTTAGCTGTAAGATCAACTTAGTTCAGGAAGCACTGCTAGCTGAAGTGATAAGTGAGTTAACGAAGATTTCAATCATGAGGGACTGGGAATACAGCATGGTAATTAAACTTCCTTGTATTTACTGATCAGTTGGCAACAAAAAAAAAAATCAGACTTTTGTCTCGATATGAGATTTCCATGAATAGTGCAGAATGTCCTCTCAAGTGGGAATACCTATTTGATAATGAAAACTAGCATTCATTGAAAGTTTGTTGTTTGTAATGCACTAAGATAAACAATAATTTATTCAAGAAATACCTGTTATGCAGATGAGGGTATTGGAGCTTAAAGAGATATATGTGAGTAGGACTTGTACCAATTGGACAGTCCTGCTAGTAAATGGCAGAACCAAGAATTAAAATCAGGTCAGACATAAAGAGATCTTTTGATCTGAAAGTTTTTTTGTACATTGCCCTGATAATTTCCTTTAACCAAAGTGGGAAATCATGTCTACACACTGCTTTAGTTTTGGTATATAATTGGTTTCAGGCCATTGTCTTGCATGATATCGCCTATGCCTAAGATTCCAGGGATAAATATAGCAATTAATACTACTCCTAGGGACCCCAGAATATTGTGGGTCAAGATCAGAGAAAGCTCTTTTCAAGGGTCCACTGCATTACCAAATCTGACCACTGAGAACTTTTATGTTAAAAATAAATAGGAAACATGATTAGGGCCAAGTTTCCATGTCCTTCTGGGTTCTTCTGGGCTAACTTAGAACCAAATAAACCTTAGATTGATAAGAGAAAGAAGACAAAAAAGAAGTTTAATGATGTATACCTCTTGCATACATGGGAGAAACCCAGTTAAAATAAGTTAATTCTCACATGGCATTTATTTCTAGTTTAAATAACTTCTAGAGTCAGAGGATACTAAGGGTGTGGGGTAGGGGATTTAGAAAAATCAGCCTTTTGAGGTAGGAAGGACACAGTAAACAAAGAGAGGACCTGTATGCAGATTAGGTTCTGCTTTTTTCAAAGATACGTTAAAGAGATTGGGTCCTAGTTTGGTGACTTTTCCTTTTCACATGCAAATGTCTAGCAAAATGACAACCTTCACCCCAATCCTTAGAATTTCTTCTGTGAAGTCGTGTTTTTGCCAAAAAGACATTTTAGGAGTGAGAGATTTTTGCTCCCTACTCCTTCCAAGACTCACCCTGGTGGTAGTTTGCCCTGGTATCTTTCTTGTGAGGCATCATCTGAAAAACTTAGCTCGTGTTGGTGTAAGCTGGGCTCATCAGATTTCCTTGAGCGGGACACTGGGAAGTCAAAAAACAGGGCAGGCTTATGTGTCGGTGACTCGGGATAGGAGGAGGCAGGGCAAGCCAAGCAGGAGCAGAGCAGCCATGCCAGCAACAAGTGAGTCCTGTGCATTGCCGATCAGTGACAGGAACCGTGTATAGTCCGGTGACATTTCATACAAATGGCCAGGGTGCATGCAAGAAATATTGGCACCTTAAAGAACCATGTGTGTAAGAGACAGAAACTACAGGGGCCAAGGAATGCGGAAGGGAGACTTTGAGGAAGGGGACTTTGAAACTATTGACAGTTTTGCAAAATATCTGAGAGGGGAGGTCTTTTAGCAGTCCACCAGGTATGCCCGCCCCCCATGATGGGATATGAACCTGCCCCAAAGCGCGGGCTTCAGATTCTGCCTCTTGGGGTAACTGAAGATGCCTGTTCATATCCCTACCAAATGTGCTTTCCTGTTGTCTATTAAATTCTTCCTTGTCTTGACTTCTCCCGTCCCACTCTGAATTCTTTCACAGTGGAGACTAGAACCAAGGTGCACTCGCTCAGGCTGGTAACTAATCAATTTTTTAATCCATCTTGGCCAATGAATTTATGGTTTAAATTAGTCATCTTCATACTGTGCTCTGAACAGTGAGACTTTTGGAAGTGACTCGGGTATCACCAAGGGTGGGCTGGGAAAGAGTAGAGTCCATAGTAGATGCTGTGTTGTGCAGCTCCGCTCCTCCTTTCAGACACAAAGGGTTTGGTTTGTTCCAGAGCTGCTGGGAGGCCGGCAATGACAACCCCCACCTTCCCTGCCGGCTGTCAGGCTCTCTACAACTTGCCTTTGGCTGAGAGCATCCTTGTTCCAGTGAGGTTCAATCCAGCAAACAAAGTGAAAAAACAGACAAACCAAAAACCTTTCTAAATCACTGGTCTCACAAGTAAGTGCTTTTTTTGTAAGAAAATCATCATTATAGTTTATGCAAGACCACTTTAAGTTAATCTTTCCAAACCAACACCTAAGGAGTATTTTCCTTTGGTAATGGTTCCTTCTTGGCCTTTATATGTACGCCGCATTGCAATATATGCCTTTGTCCCCTGCAGAAAAGAAAATACATTAAATAATAAAATCATAAACATTTTTAATATTACTATGTAAAATCATGAAAATATATAATAGAACCAGTTATGACAGACCAGAGAAGGGCTGTTGATTGATGGGATTTTTACATATCCCATGCCCGCCCCCACCAAAATTCTTAAGATTTTGTCTTAAATCAGCTATGGAATTAATAAGTATATTGTACTGTACATAGAATTTTCATTCTACTCAAATTTCTTTCATTAAAAAAAATCCTCACGTTTCAGCATATACCATCATCTAGTCTCTTGTAATATAGGAGTAAGCCAATAACGACAAAGAATCACTGTATTCTGTGGTGCTTTGGGAAACTAGCAAGGACATTTCTATCTAATGAAGTTGCTGAAAGATTAAATGGTAAAATTTTAATTGCTAAAAAGATAACTCATATTTAATAAGCATGTGAACGACTGTTCTAAGAGGAGGTGTCTATGGAGCTCATTCAATAATTCCAATCCAGACAACACAAAGAAGAAATAAATGTAGCAGAGGCAATTTAGTTTCACTTTAATAATAATAATACCTTTATTGCTCATTAAAATTTACCCTGAGGTTTCTCTGGATCTTGTTTTACCTGCTGGTCTCTTCCTGGGAAGCCAGGCCTTCCTGCTGTAGCAACTAGGAGGAAGAAAGCAGACTGGGAATTTCCAAGAAGCATTTGATGAACATCATGATAAGTAGGACAGATATGGGGAGTCAGAGACTCAAAACGCAGGCTTGTGAAAGAGTATTATTTATTAAAAAGAATAACAAAGTCCTTTATATATATATTTAACATGTAATATCTGGTCTACTGGGGTCTTTTTGTCAATTTATTTTCTGGCGCCTAAAACACCAAGCTTAGATTAATGAGAATTTCTGCTCACACTTTCTGATTTTTATAAAAAATTAAAATTGAATAAAATCTATTAAAAATACTGGCAAAAATAGGACAGTTAGGTAGCATCCATGGCCAAATGTCTTCGAAAATACCCTTTCAGGTCAAATAGTAATTCCAACAAGCACAACAATGAACATACATTTTCTCAAAAAAAAAAAAAAAAAAGCAATATAGTAGCAATACTGTATATGTATGCAAATAACAGCAACATTCTTTCATCCAAAGTGAACAGACTTTAGAAATGATAATAGATATATCAGTCTGCTGTCTTGATGCACAGTAAGTATATTGGAAACAAAGTACTCTAAAGCACAACCAACTGGAGGGTCTTTGTTAGCGCACTCTAAGGAGAGCATGAATACATGAATTCGGTTTATTTGACAAATACTTTGAGCACAGATTATGTGCCAAGCATTCTGGCAGCCATGCAATTACAAACATAATAAATATGTTCTCTGCCCTGGGGGAGCATATGGTCTTGTGGAAGATGACAAATAAGCTATTACAATACAGCATATGTGCTGACCTGGGAGGTCCAGGGCTTCTGAGAGCACAAGAAATATTAAAACTGGAAATAAAGGAATCAGGGAAATTTTCCGTGGGGACATGATATCTAAGTTGAAGTCTTAGCTTGTGTTGGCCAATTTGGTGGGGAGGAGTAAAAGCAAGAAGGTAAAACATGTATAGAGTTTTAGAAGTAAGAAAGACTGACTCTCTCAAGGAATGGAAAAAGAATCGTTGCCCAATCTTGGAAAGGGGTGGTGGTGGTAGAGGGAGACAGGAGAGCAAGAGCCAGTTCATGCGGGCCTTGTACAACATGTTTAAGGAGTAAGGACTGTGTCATGCTAGCAACAGAAAGCCACCGAAAAAGACAGAGATTAAGGAGATCAGAGTCAGGTTTTTAAAGTTTATTCTTAGTATGAAGTGGAAGATGAAGGCAGGGCGTTTGATGAGGGTTCTGAGAGCAATCTAGATGAGATCATGGTGGGAGGAAATAAGTTACCCACCCTGGGAATGGAGAGAAGTGGAAAGAGTAGAGAACACTTAAAGAAGTAAAATAGGACTTGGTTCTATGTGGGTAGTGCAGAGGACTGTCATTTGCTGAGAAGGGAAACAAGACGAAAATGTTTGGGACAATGCTGAGTTCCTTGCTTTGAGATGCTGAGTTTGAAGTGCTCATTTCAAGTGCAGGATTTGGACAAGCAATTGAATGCATGGATCTCATCTCCTGTACAGGGCTCTGAATTGAAGATGCAAATTGGAAAGTTTTTGGTATGAAATGTTAAATGAAGCCATGGGAATGGTGGCATTGGCCAAAGTGACAAGTAGAGTGATGAGAAAACAGATTGTTGGTCAGAAACCCAAAAACTAAGGGTTAGGCAGAGAAACAGGAGTTACAAAAGGTCCGCCAACAACCCAGAATTCATCATGTATATGTTAGTTTATATTCTTTGTGCCTGTCTACTGTCAGAACTACTAACAGGTATGAAAGTCTTATTTGAATTTTTTCTCTACTTTCACCTTGTAAAGCCAGTAATTGGCAACAAAAACATTAAAAATATCCTGAAATCAATAAACATTTGTAAAATTTCTGTTAAAATATAATCTATAAACCAAACAGCCCTTGATTGCTCAATATTTAGCTTCGACTATTTTGGGTTATCTGCTTTGTCAGAGGACTTTACTCATTCTGTGATTTGCTCTCCATCAGTTCTGTAATTGTTTTTCATTTCCTGATCTTCTGTGCAGTCCTTAATGGATTTGCAGCTCAGTGACAGCCCAGATGTTCTGTGATGGAAACGTGATTAAATAGAGGGATGCTAGCGAGCAGATAACAAAGACCCATAATTCCCACATGCGAAAGATCCAAATACTATTTTAGAAGGATCTTTGGAGATTTGCCTCAATATACTTCCTTCTATATCTGTAGAAGAAATGTGAATGTGATCTCTAGAGTGACTTAATTCTTAGTGTGCTGATATGTAAAACAACTGATTCAGGAAAAAGGAAACCTGATTTGTGGCACTTGCTGATTTTTACATTGTAAATCCTCCCACCACCCCCAATTCCAAGATACCAACTTTGATATCGCTGAAGGCAGAGTAAGGGAAAAAAGTATACAACTGGTTCTTGCAAACCAGTATAAACTGGCTCCACCATTACAACTAGATCAAGAAAGATCTGACCGGTGGACAGGACTGGGACAATACCTTGGACATGACAGCTAAAGATATGAGAGGACTGAATTGAGTTTTTATTTTAAGGACAATTGATTTATCTCTCCATAGTTAGTTTATTTATAGATTCTGGCCTCTTCCCTGGATTTGAGGGCTGATGGCATGTGTGATATATACATTATTAATCCAATAACCTAACCATTGTAATTTCTGTGTATTTATAAGTTTAAAATTGATTTGTATTTGAGTTTTAACTGACTGAGAATAATTTTTAATCTAATTTCTTATATCATGAACCAAAGAAATGACCAGTTTTTCATTTCATAGTATCAGTATAATCTGCATTTTAATATATTTGAAAAAAGAATATTTTGTCTTGATCAAATAAGCAGTTTGCTTTTTCCATATCAAATCAGAAAATCTTATGGTATATTATTCTAACCATTGATATATGCAGAAAGAATAGCAGCAAAACATCTCATTTCTTTTTATAGTTTAATGTATACTCTACTAAAGGCTGTGTGCAGATGTATAGTATTGATAGTATACTGAATAATCACTCTTAAAACTTACTTTAAAATATTTTCAATATTAGGCACTGGTGAAACCAAAGCTGTTATTATGCACACCATATCTTTTTGCATTCCAAAGGGAAACTGAAATTCCCAGTAGCATTAGAGAAGTATGCACTTTTTAATATTTAATGTGGATATACAAAATCTCATGACTTCTATTAAAAACCTTGAAATGACACTGTACACAAATGAAGACACCTTTTCAAATAACTTGTTCTTACACAAGTTCATAAAGGTTACTATAAAAATATTGCAAACCCAATAAAAATACAATGGTATAGTACACATTTTTTAAGCCAGATTTTAAAAGGTCTGTATTTATATAAATGCACAATACTTCATTGCCTTCTGACTAGCATTATTTGTTTAGGATTATCTGATTTTGGAATTCTGTGTTGAATAATTTGCATTAATTTTCTGCTTCAGAGTGGAAGACCCTGAGAACTTACAGAATAAACATTTTTAAGAACGCAGTAAAAATTTTACAAAGTGAAAAAGTAGACATTTCACAGCCTTTAGTTTTTGTCCTTCCAAAGATAAAAATTCTCACTTGTCACACTTTCCTTTATAATTTCTAGATAAATATCTTAATGACTTCTCTTTTGTCACCATCAACTGTTTTTAAGCCAAAATTGTAAAGATTTTAGGTTTTCTAATAAAATCCAAAAATGTATTAAGTCATTTTCCATTTTCAAGGAGTAGTTAAAGAAATACTTATTTCAATATTAAACCCCAGAGTGTTGAATTCAGACATGTTAGTAACTGGCTGGCTGGCTGCTGTGGCTCTAGCCTTAGAGAAATAGTATAATTGGCTGGTAAGTTCCAAATTTAAGCATTTGGTTTTATACTATAATACTGCACTTTTCCAATCAGATATCAAAGGAAATAAGCTGATTTTTTTCCTTAAAAGAATAGAAAATATTTCAGCCATAAAAGAAACCCATTTTTTTTTTTTGGGGGGGGGAAAATCCATGACAAGATAAAAAAATATATTTTAAATCTTAGAATAATTGCTAAAAAATAACTATAAAATGTAAATTTCTGAAAAAAGAATACACTGAAAATGTCTTTCTTGAAAAAAATAAGCAACTTGTTAGTGACAAGAAAATATACCATTACCACAGGGTACAGCCAACTATGGACTTGGCTTATGAGATTTAACAAAGTCATAAAAAGTAATTAGCACCAAAATCGTCTAAAACTTCAAATGACATATGAAGTGATTCCAAACCCAGTGTCACATTATAAAAAAGTTACATTTAACTTGGGAACTTTCCCCAGCAATAATAAATATATTATTTTCAGTATTTAGAAAATGTGCTAGGTTTGCTGATTTTCATGAAAATATTAAGGTAGTGTGCAGTAGTGATCACTTCCATTGGTTGAGCTGAGCAGGGACAACAGAAACCCAAATGTTTTCCAAATAATAGGGGAAATCTCCTCTACCGGTGAGTTCTTTTATACTTATTTTTAGCTCCTTGTTTCATTCTTTTTCTTCTAAAATGTTTTACTGGAGCTCTTAGCAAGACCTTTATTCCACAATTTGAATTCCATATCCTGTTGTTTTCCCTGCTCATTGTTCTGTGGTGTTAAGATTTGGCATGGGAATGGGGATATTTAAAAGTGGGCACGGATTACAGCAGTAAAACAAAAGTTCTGAATAATCTATAAAAATGTATATTCAACCCTGTTATAGTCAAGAGTTGAGTTTAATTTAAGACAGACTCCACTTAGAAATTCAATTACAAAACAGCACACAATTTGAAAAAATGCAAACGTTTCTGTTTGCACGTAGTGAAATATCTAACTTCACCAGTTACAACGGTGACTACCTGCTGTCAAACAGCAGTTCCTTCCACCACATTTTACTGTTGCACATAAATAATGACCAGGCAAAGAACAGCGACCAGGCCGAGAGCTTGCAGGCCCAGGAACCACAGCATGACCCAAAACAAGATGATGATCACTGGCTCTACAATTCTTTCTCCAAAATACATCCTCGTGAAACCCATGTTGAGAAGGTTTTTATTCAGTTCACCAAAGAGAGTTCCCATCTTTTTGTAGTCATCTCCAGCAGGCTCGCCGGTGTGGCTTTGTGATTCTTCAATGTCCTGAAAAACAACAACAGACAAACTAAAACATAAACATACAATGAGAAATAGGTGAAAGTCATTAAGAAAAATGACTATCTTATAGTTCTTCTTTAACTCCCAAAATACTGGATATAGGACAGATATTCATTCAATAGATATTTGGGACTATTTCTGTTTTTTTCTCTTTAACAAAAGGTGTAGGCAGGAATAAAGACAAGTAGGCAGGGAGGCAGGAAGAGAGAGGAAGAAGAAGCATTTCTTTTATTATATTTAGTTGTTCATGCTGGTTGTTTCCCCAGGCCTGGGGTCTTGAACCTGGGTTCTTGCTTTTGTGTGTGGACTAGGTCCAGAGGCCTTATCTACCAGAGTGCACCAGTATTTTGTTTATGAAAAGCCTGAATTTTAGCCCCACAGATCTTTCTCCATTTTTTTAAAGTCATTTCACTTTTTTTCTTTGCTGCCTGAATTTAGGAGTGGCGGCTGCTGTGACTGGGAATTGCTGTGTGTGTTGGTGTTCTTCAGCACGTGTTTTTCAAACGTGAGTGCATATTATAGTCCCATGGGGGACTAGTAAAAGCACACACTGTTGGGCCCACCTCCAGGGTCGTCCAGCTGGGGCTTCAGTCATCCAGCTGGGGCTTGAAGAATTTGCATTTCTGACACGTTTTCAGGTGATGCAGAGGCCAGTCTGGTGACTATCATTTAAAAATCATTACCTTAATATTCTTTAAGCCTTTCCCATTCTTCAATGTCTAGTTAACAGTTCTTTGTGCTAAATTATCCTTATTAATGCAGTAAAGTTTCTCATTAGACCCTAATACAAAATGACACCTGTCACACAGAGGTAATATAATTTATTAAACCTAACTTCTTTTAGTAGTCAAGTCAAATTAATAATTATTTATTAAACACATACTTGCACAGTAGATGAAGAAATACTCCAAAATTAAAAAAAAAAAAAGGAAACAAGTTAGATGTAAGGTTTTATATAACAACAAGCACTAATGACCAGTAAGTAAGTTCTCTAGGCTAAGGGAAAGTTAGCTTAAAAAGGAAAACCACTTGCCAAAGAATCAATGAATTTGAGGAAGTTTTGAAGTGCTCCTCAAACGCATGAATCAAACTTACCTCCCTTTCATGGAAATCAAAGTTAGATTCTTTCAGTCATAAATGAAAATATAACTATAAATATTTTCCACTTAAAATGTCTTATTTTATATTCTACATTTATGGCTTAAATACATACAAATTTAAGGGAAGAAAGAATGAGAAAATTAATTTTTATTTGCAATAGTTAAGCAAAATGATTTCAATGTGCCATTAAGGTGTTTTTTCCCTATAATAGTAGTTGATGTAGAGCAGTGTCGCTGATAAGTAGGGGCATCATTGTTAGGTCTATGTTTTAAGTTTAAGTCATGATCATTTTCTGAGTTATATTTATGTGTAATTAAAATTACTTTTAGATTTTCATTTCTATCAAAAAATTGAGAAAAATAAAATGGTGTTGAGATATCTTGGAAGTTTAAATCCAGGCTCTGGCACTTAAAACTTGACCTTGACCAACTTACTTTACTTTTCTAAATCCATAAAATAAAATTATATATGATCCCTTTTGACACAGATCATTTTCTCTTGAATTATTTGTTAACTTTTTTGTATTTAGTTTCTATATTTTTTTTCCTTCACTGATGTGCTGTGGGTCACTTTATGTTTGTTAACTTCCCATACTTTTTTGGTTCCATGGTAATAGACAGCATTAAAGAAGGAATACTAAGAAATCTTGTTCTTGCCTGAGAGCAAGCCTTTCTTTTCTTTAGAGGATAGAACTTGAGGAATCCTTGATTTAGTTTGCAATTATCTGGTTCCTCATCCCTCTCTATTCCTCCAATGTCTAGCACTTTCTGGTCTCTCTTTTTATGTTCTTTCATATTTTACTGAAGAGTTTATTTTATCTTTTTTTTTCACTCTTTCCAATTTCTTTTAATCTATGCACTCATTGTGCTTTGTGGTTTTCTGTTACTGCGGATGTCTAACACCCTTTTTTCAGTATTTTTGTGGTTTTAGCACAAAGAAAGTACCTTAATCTGATATGGTTTTCTCTGCAGACTGACTTTAAATTTGCCTACAAGCTGCTTGTGGGGCTTTCAGGGGAAGGAGGTACTGCAACTCTTAATTCGAAATAGGGAATTAGTTAACTCCCAGTGGTCAAGTGGAGAGACAGCGAAGATAGGTCATGTCATCTCAGAGCCTGGGACAGCTGCAGGGTTGGGCTTGGTGGACCACGAGCAGGGGGCTGGGCAGGGCAGTGAGAGCCTGTTGTTTCTGTTTTAATACCTCAAACACACACACAAATTAGAGAACATAGTGTAATGAATCTTGATACGTATCAGTCACAGTCAGTAGTTAACAAAATTACGCCACTATATTATTTAATCTGGGTGATCTAAAAGAGAGGGAAAAGTAAAATCACTAGAAGAATGTCCCCAAATGGACTGTCTTTGCAAAGGAAGTGCTGTGGAAACATCAAACAGGGTAATGTTATTTGAAGCAGTTCATTAATACATTGCCATGCCCTTTCATTATTGATTGGAATTCTGGTTCAGATGTGATATAAAGACCCCAGGCAAGAATGAAAATATGTGCTTGACAGAATTGTTGTAAGATATTTTTAAAAACACATATAAAGTAGTATGCAACTACAGAAATGCAGATAGCACATTTTCCTTTGTCCTAACATTAGCCACTTTGAGTCTTTACCAAATTTTATTCTTCATATCTAAGGTTCCAATGGAAGAACATTTGTCAAAGGCAGTTTTCTTCATGATCTTCCAACAGGATTGGTGTGCACATTGAAAAGGGGTTTGAAGTAGATAAATTTAAGATGTGTTATAATTGACCTCAAACTTCTTAAAAATACACTAAATTAGTGATGAGAAATGAAAGGTGAACCTTTAATAATCATAGGATTTTTGAGAAGGATCCCTAAAGATAATTAAATCAAAGCCTCTTACTTTAGAAACAAGGAATAAGAAATGAAGCCACACAGCCTATTAACAAAACCACAGGCCTTGTAAGCAAACAGGACAGTCAAATCCTGCTGTCACATATCCAAGGCGAATTACCTCACCACTGACCCTCAGTTTTTCCATGTTTAAAATGAGCATAATGATGCCTTCCTTACAGAGTTGTGATAACGTGAAGAAAGAGATGAAAAGCTGTTATAATACATACAATCAATATGGTAACTCTTATTACTCTTACCATATGTTTTGGTAGAATTTATGTCCTAGGAGTTATATCTGTATTTCCTATTATATCATGCTTCCTGAGGTAATTAATACCTTAGGGATCATCTTTCTCATGATAATCAAATTCAGTTGGTGTTTTTCTTCAAGTGTTGTGATAATTTAATTACACTGAAGTTGAGTTAGGATGTTTTTGAAGGAGCATCCTTGTTTAAGGAACAATCTGTGTGTTAGCAGGGCAGAACCTGTTTATTCACTTGAGGAAGAATACCAGATACATTCTAACAGGCTCTCGTGGAGTGAGTGACAAGGGATTGTTTTTAAGATTCATTTTCAGCTGTTTTCCTGAGTGCAGAAGTACTGCTTGGTATTACCAGTGTAGTACTGGAAATCTGGTTTTGCCTATCTGGTATTTATGCTTGATTTAGCTTTGGGGAAATCATTCCAACCCACTCTTATTCCATGTAATTTGATTGAAAATAACCCTATCCCCCAATTCCAGACCTGGCCAGCCGGAGCATTTCATTTCTTTGAGTACATGATTAGTTAAGAAATAAGCATGTGACCCAAGACCCTAGTAAGACTTTGACTGCAACTATTGAAAAGGAGATACTTTTTGCACTGCCATTGGCTAGCTGTTAAGATGTAGGACATTTTGTTACCACGAGAGGAAAGCTTGCTATCAATGAAGCCAATATAAACTCAAGCCAAGAAGTGATAAAGTGTCAACACTTAAATTGAGTGTATATACCTCTGGTCTTTTTAAAAACATGATCCAACAAACTCCTACTTTGGAAAATCTAGTAGGAGTTAAATTTTTGTCATTTGGAACCAAGAGTTCTGATTATTGCTGATTATGATGATGAAAAATAATAGCTACCATTAATATTTATTACATGTTAGATAAATTACACACTTTACATTCATTATACCATTTAATTCTCATGTATTACAATTAAGTATTAGAGCTCCTTTTAAAGTCTGTGTTCTTTACTATCATACTCATCTATTTCATCATTAATTTGGTTTTATTGCTATTTGTAATGATTAATGTAAAGAATGCATTAACAATGTTACATTAATGGGGTTATCCAAGTGGAAAATTAAAAATATAATTTTCTGAAAGGACTTAATTATAGAAGGATACATAGATCCATGGACATTGTAAATATTCAGACACTACAAAAGAATCCAGCAAAGATTAAGGTGCTGATTTGCCCTTATCAGTTTTGGTTCATCTTCCCTAGGCATCAGGGAGAGCCAGCCTCAACAGGGCAAGCCCATGGAGATCATAACTAGGAAGGGAAACGTATTACGTGTGCGTCTCAAGATGCACACCGAGCACAAGGAAAGGCTTTCTGGGTAGCACAGCGTGGGCTGTGAATTGTTAAGCGATGGGTGAACAACTCCGAAATCTTGCTGTGGTACCTTCTCATTTCCACTTATTTATTCAAGTGCCATCCACAGCAAACAGATCTTTAAATACCTTTTACCTGTTCATATCTCTGCTCAACGTTTTTCTGCTTTCTCTGTAGACTGCTTTCATTTTTTGAATATATTTGCAATAGTTGATTGAAGTCTTTGTTAAGCACATCATCTGAGCCTCATCAAAGGCATTTTTGGTGGCTTACTTTGTCCCACCCCTACACCCTTTTATGGGCCATTTGTTCCTGTTTCTTTCCAGGTCTCATGTTTTGTTGGTCACTGGACTTTTATGATAACATATTCTAGCAACATTAGTGATCCCCCACCAACATCCCGGGGGTGGTTGCTGTAGCTTGCTTGATTCTTTACTTAGTGTTGAGGTCCAACACTTCTGGAAGGTCTCCTGCAGTCTGCACTTTTAGCCTTGTTACCAAGGAGCTGCTCTGGGCTAGCGTAAGTCATTGGTTGGTTTAGATTGTGCTTAAATGCCCCACATTCAGCCAGAGAGGGGTGTTGGGGTCCCCCTCTAACTGCTCCTGAGAGAGTGTAGTCTTAGATAGGTACAGTTCTCCAGACTACCAGGGAGACTGATTATTTTGAAATCTAGCTTCCCAGCAGTTTGTTCTGAGGCTGTGTTTGAGCCTCTTTGAGCCCCCGGTT
>RJWH01002285.1:194997-248247 GCA_004363575.1 Solenodon paradoxus
CTGGCCATGCTGTTGTTTTGATGATTATGGAGCCACCAACCTCCTCTTAATATCTCCTGTGTTGTTTTCAGACCCTAAGGCATATTGCCTCCACAACTTGGAACCAGTCTGTCCTCCCAGGCAGATGTGTGGCCGCTTTGTAACCAATCTTTACACATGTGGTTGGCTTCCTCCTGGGCAGAACAGCTGCGCCCAGGGCACTGGAAGTGGCAGCAAGGAGCCTCTTTTCCTAGAGAGACCCTGCCCTACACACAGGCAGTGGGGGTGGAGGATTCGGCTCTGGGTCCTGGACTGACTCTACTCTGCGGCGAGCTGGGGCAGGGAAATTGGGCCTCACTGTTCCCAGGGTGCTGTGTGTGGCGTGAGGGCTACTGCGGGAAGGGAGACCTGGGCCTTTCTGCCATAGTCTACCTGGAGTAGAGGTCCAGTAACATGGGGGGAGGGGAGGGGAGGAATGAGAATCTCGGTGAGTCTACCTATTCAGAGTGAAACTCTAGCCCTAGACTGAAAGCCAGGGGGAGAGGGAACCCCATCATCTTCCTGTTTTTTTTTTTTTTTTTTTTTTTTAATCTTTTTTTCTATAATGCAACATTGTAAGTGGTGGTAATGGATAAACTGCAGTTCAAATGTCACAAACATAATATTCTTACCAGGATTTAGTAATTTTATTTAATCAATGTTTTTCTTTTGGCTAACACACCCAAAGATCTGAAATGATTGTTTCTAAATAATTCCCACCGTTAAATTGTTTTGATTGGGGAAGTCCCCAGAGTTCCCCGCTGCATCTTCTGGAAGTCCTGCCCTGGTTGTCCCTGTACATGAATTAATTGTGATGGTGACCTGGAAGGGTAGACCAGAGAGAGGGTCTTGGAGGAATGAAGCTGGTTATCTGGAATCAGTCCTGGGACCTTAGCACTTTGACGATTATTTTAATATGGTCCTCTGATAGTCAGATTTTGGGTGTAAATGTTTAATGTTGTGGATCCATTTAATCAGATGATTCTTCTACTAACACTTTCGTTTTACAGAGTCTTGAAATAGTTATTTTTAAAGGTTTAAATGAGTAAAAAAACAATGGATTTCTTTTTCTCTTTTCTCATTACCTCTCACATCCATCATTTAAAAAGTCATTTTCCTTCTTTGCTCAGCAGAATCTAGCAAGCATTTTGCTGGCAATTAGCTCATTATTTTATTAAGTTGAAGGAAAGTTAACCAGAAAGTGAAATTTCACAATCGCCCTCTTTTTTCCTTTTATTGCCTTCAATATATTAAATATCAAACCCAAACCAGTTTTTTCTTTAAAACAAAAAAAGAATAATTTTGCATAATTAAAAAACTTTAAAATCAGTATTTACAGCCCTCTGGAGAAATTTGTTCAAGAGGGAAAAATGTCAGAAGTGAGTGAAAAATGCTTGGAGAACATTAGAATCGTCTTATCCTTCCTACTCCCACATTAAATCCTTGGCAGGCCTGAAGGAAACAAAGAAATAAACTAATATGTATATAGGAACAAATAAAACTATCCCAAGCTATCATGTATATTCCACATAACATTTATAATTAGTTTGATGTACTTACAATTACTTTGCTATAAAAACACTTTTACTGTATAGACCCAACTGAATTCAGTATTCTTCCTGGTACCTATAACATATTAGAGAAATAAGAGTATTGTTTTAATTTCAAGAAGTGAATAATTTAGTAAGTAAGCTAACATATAAAAATAAGTGTATTTTAAGGCAAAATTATGATTTGTTTAAAAGTTGTAAAATACTTTCCATTCAGTTTAGAAAAGCTCAGGTTGGTCAAAAATTGAATCAGAGGAATTGGAAAAACACAACAATTGGAAAAACAGTGCTTTCAAGTTTTTTAGTTCGATGATGTTCTTAAAAATTCAATTGGGCTTAACTGCTTTTGTCTTGGTATATGATGGGGAAGTATTTATAGTACTGATGTGCACTACGAAGTGATTCTGAGGTTATCAAAAGCATCTTTGCTTCAGCATTTAGCTGTCTGCAAAGACTAATTTTTTAGTTTTATTCCTTGTCTTCTCAAAGCCCTATATGCAGAGACGCTGATATAGAAGCCTTGAAAACAACTAAGTAATGTTGAAAGTTTTGGAATGGATTTCATAACATAATTTTTAATTAAAAATTTCAACATTTATTGATCACCCACAATGTGGGTGTGTATGTGGGAACTGTATTTTATATACTTTGATCTTCAGCATATAAAAGAAACTAAGGAAGAAAGGTTAAGTGGGGGAGTGATGGTCACCTTCTAAAGCCCATTCACTCTTAGAGCTGTAACAGCGACCTTATGCCCCTTACGTCTATTTCTTCAATACAGCAGTTTCTCAGAGCAGCTGAAACAGTCACACTTGTCTTGATTCACTGATATTCAGAAAAAATAATGAGTCATTTAAGATGGTGTTGTGGTGTTACAATTGGTATTTACAGTATAGTACCTGGTCTCAACTATGAGACTGTTTGACCAGGATTTAAAATTCCTCACTTAAAAATAAAAACCAACCTCTAATCCTTAATCCTACTACTGCCACCGCCGCCCCCCAGAAAAGCAAAGCAACAGAAGTTGGCACAAAGACTAATAAGTGCACAGAGCACTTCAGAAGATTATTTTGACTTTTATGTTTCTAATTATATCTAGTTAAGAGAGAAAATGTATCTTGTTTGAACAGAAAATAACCACCTTTTTTCCTTGAAAATTTCTTGCCTTGGTAGTATGAACAATGCCCCTCCGACAGTAGTAGATTGAGTTCTAACGATCAGCACAGGCTGCCAAAATTAGGTAACAGCATTTTTGACTGAATATAATTATGGAGAGACAAAATGGATGAAAAATGATAGGAATAAACACGTTGGGAATCAGTTTCAGGGTGATTTCAAACTGAAAATTTTCTCTTCCAAATACTGGAATTTTGTTTCAATCTAATCTACTACCATCCCACTCAATCTCTCAAAAGATGTTTTTAAAAGATCTTGTTAACTTTCCTTTAAAAGGGCAGGAGTCTCACATTTGTGAAACATCAGTAAGACAGTTTCATATTGTGATAAACAAATACTTGAAAATAGGTATCAAGGAGTTAAAATTCTAAAAGCCTCTGAATTATATTATTTTCTCCTTGCAGTTTAGAACCCAGTTACCAATTCAACTATGAATTCACAGCCACATGTTCTCTCACACCCCTGACTTTCAACAACCTCCAGACCCCTCCTTCCAGGCTACAGGCCTTTAGCAAAATTGTGCTCAGATGCCTCAATGTTTTGGTGCTTCTTCCATACTCTCACATCCTTTCGGTCACCTCCCCATGACTGTCAAGTCCAATTCCTCATATAAATTGTTTCAATAAACACTGAAACAATATTTCCCACTCAACTATCTTCTTCCTAGAAGTTTTGCTATTCCTTTTTAAGGTTAACCTGTATTCAGAATCCCAATTGCCATCCATATATCTAAGTACAAAAAAAAAATGAATATTATACTGTAACACATCTTGTCATTCCTGAAGTAAAAGAAGAAGTAAGATCCTAACTGGAAAGGAACACTTACGTATTAGGCAACTAACACTTCCTTTTAAGACAAAAGCAAGAAAAGCAATAGTATTACAAAATCAGAGACACTAGTCAGAATCCAAAGCACTAACTAGATGAGGACTGATTCTTAAGAGCATTAGGTCTATCACTGGTGTTGCAGTTCTGGTTGCCTGACCCCGTCTACTGACAGAATCACCAATGTTTAAGACTTTGTTAATGCCCCTCTTTTCAATTAATGTTTAGGACAGGAATTTTAAGTTTATATATTAGCCAGAAAAGATAGCTTTATGAAGATTTGAACATATGAATTGCATATGATCTTATGTGTATTTTCTATATTAAAGATTTAAAAATAAACAGCTGACAAGGCTGAGGTATAACAGAAACAAAACCAGTTTGTTGTGTCATTTCCCCTCAGTATTCTTTAAAGTTCTTATATATTTTTGGTAAGTCAGAAACCAAAAGCTATACATATTATAGCTTAACTCTTTAAAAATTAATCTTACAGAAATATCTGCTTCAAAAATCTATATTGATGATATCTCAAATGGCTAATAAATCTCTCCCTTTATCATTATAAAAAATAAACAGAGCTGATATGTCTAATGGAACTATGCAAATATGTGAACCATTCTTGTTAGAATTAAGTTGCCTTTAAAATTAACTTAGCATTAATTTCTTAGTACGAGCTAGAATGGAATTTTACTTCAGTAAAGTTAACAGTACTTATGGATCTGAGTTTTTTAAGAAAGCTATGAAATTATCACTCATAAACACCGGGAGTTGTTTATTGTGTTCTGTATGGTAACAGCTTCTTGTTTTACACACTGAACTTTTGTCAAATCCAGTGACTTGGACAATTTCTTGGCAGTCTGAATAACCACCGCAGTGCAATTCTTATAAGATGGAATGCCTAATAAGTTATCAATCACCCGTTTGAACTCAATAGGGAAAAAGTCTGCTTTCCATTACTTAACGCCACTAAAGAATCTGTAGGAATCTAGTCTTGTAGACAGAGAAGTATGTGGGTTTCTGACATTTCTTATTTGAAAAACGGCCTCCCTGTAAGTCACCTATTTTATAATGTGGAGTATGTTTGTTTTAATTTGAGGTGAATGATGAGCTAGTGAAAAGGACTGTAGCTTTTCTGCTTACCGGAGGAAGTGTGGAATCCCACTCTGAAGTTAGGCCCTCTACCCAACATGCGTTGCAGCTGCAGTTTAGCAAGATGCGTGGCGCCCTACTTGTGGAGCCTGCCGGAGCCAACGGCTGCTCTCAGCAAACTGCACTCTGGCACGCTCTTGGTGGGTGTCACGTCCCCCCTGAAAACGGTCGTCTTTCATTACTGAGCTCCAGCTCCCGTAATGCACAATCCTTGATTTACAGCGCAGTCCAGCTTGCAAAATAAACCTTTAAGTCAATTTAGCTCAATTCAGTAAATAATAGCATACCTCTCAGGAGCAAGCTAAGCGTTGTGGGGTACCTCATATAAATAATTCCTCAAGCTGCTTAATATGTAAGGAAAGTCATGTACAGAAATTCCTCACCTGTCGCGGGAGTTACGTTCAAAAGACCCCCGGGATTGGTGAAAATCCGCGAAGTAGCGGTGTTATAATTTGTTTTATTATTTATATATAGTTTAAGGCTTTATCAGCCCTTCCCACACTCTTACAAACACTTTCTACACTCTTAAGCCTACGTTATTTTGACGACATACAAAATTCTATGTAGGTACTCACTAGTGAAGTATACATACACCGCAGAATGCTGCCATGTAAGGAAAATTCCACCAGACAGAATTACATATATTTTTTTAAAAACCCGTGAAACAGTGAAGCCGGATAAGTGAACCGTGATATAGCGAGGGACGACTGTATTCAACCCACCATATTAAAACACGGCTAGGTTCTTTCTTACTAATTAAAATGATCTATACTTTTATAAAAGATTCATGGTATTTTCTTTCTGCACATTACTTCTTAGTTCAGACAACTAGATTTTTTCTTAAAGAGAAAAAACGAGAGGTGGAAGAAGCATTTTTTTAAAGCAAGATAAAAAGTAAATGGAGGAAACACTTTTGTTTGATTTTGCTTATCTGCCCCCAGACAGGTCAGGAAACAGGTCCCCCAGCTGTGAGCCGTCCAGGCCCCAGCTGCAGTTTAGTGTCTCAGCTACCACGCGTGCCCCTGCTCGATGTTTCATAGAGCCAGAAACTCAGCACGGCCTACACCAAACTCAAAATCCTCTGCCCTAACATCCACCTTCCTCCAGGTCCCCTGCCTCAGGTCCACAGCCCAGAAGCACCAGCAAGAAGCCTTCAGTCATTCTAGACGCTTCACCTCCTTTGTGCTTTTTGGTCGAGTTTTGCTGGGCCGTCCTCTCTGCTTACTCTCTCCTTTCAGCTGAGATTTCATGTACTCTAGTGATTTTAATTCTCAGGTGGTTTATATGCTGAAGACTTACTTTTTCAATCCCATCTGGCCAAGAGAAAATGATTAATGAAGTATTTTTAATGCCTTCAGGAAAAAAAAAAAAACACCCGCAGTTTCAATTTGATCGATTTAGACATACACACATACATACTGATGTTCACATTTGTACTGGAATTTCTCCCATTTTAATTTATTCAACAAAATAGTGAACACCAGTTCCAAGCCCTTGGTCTTCATGTAATGGCCATAGCTAGGTGTTATCAGACTCAAGAGGTCAGTCGACCTCCCCAGAGGTCAGTCATCCAAAATTTGAACTCAGAAATCTGACTGTAAATTCTGAGCTCTTTCCCATAAAC
Source organism: Solenodon paradoxus (assembly GCA_004363575.1). Lineage (NCBI taxonomy): Eukaryota > Metazoa > Chordata > Mammalia > Eulipotyphla > Solenodontidae > Solenodon > Solenodon paradoxus. The sequence goes on from RJWH01002285.1 coordinate 201,340, forward strand.
TACACTGCAAACCTCTAAATCTTAGTGTAAAGGAGTTGAACCTGATGTTAAAAAGAAAGCAAAATGAATTCATTATAATGTATGATTATATAATACACATTAGAAAATTTAGTTTTTGAAATATTAAATTTGCTGAAGTAAGTCCATAATTTATTCACTTTTCCCTCTCATGTTTCCATGGAGAATCTGAATTTGCTTACAGTGGGAACAAATGAATAAAATGGTGATAAAATATAGCAAAATGAAGGGGGCATGGGTGGGAAAAATTGAGAATCCAGATTGAGGAAAGGTGTTACTGTAATTGCTAAGACAGAGCCTCCATCTGGCTCTGCCCTCCCAGGGTGTCAGAGCAACCCCCAGCAAGCGGTTCTTCCTCCGTGGGTCCTTGCTCAAATACCCCCTCAGTAAGCCCCTCCCTGACCGCCGGGATTAGACAGCAGTCCTACCCCAAACCCACACTTTCGGCCACCTCCTCTATTTCCTTTTTCCATAGCACTCAGTCTGCTGACATACATGCTCATTTATCATTGTCTCTCTTCCTACTACAATGTAGGAGCAGTGGGGGAAGAGGTGGGGCCTCTTTTCTTATTTCTTTTGAACCCCATGTTCTTAGAGCAGAGCCTAGAAAATAGCTCTATACATTTTTTTTTTAATGAATGAATGGAATGTTACCAAGGAAGTATATGCTAACCAGAAAGATAAGAGACAATACTACAGAGTTGTTCATAACATAATAACTGTAATCACTTGTTAAAGCAGCTGATATTCAATATAATACAAATGGAAAAAGAAAATATCTCCAGTACATGGCCAAGTCGTTAAGGCAACTGAAATCTTAAAATTGTAGCCAAGTAGAGAGTACCCCAAAAGAGAGACTTCCAAATAAAGTATACATATTGAATAACGAAGGAAGAAGTTTGGCATTTAATTTTTTTTCCTTAACATCTTTATCCAGTATTTATTTGGTATTTTTACTGATACCAAGGTTGATTATGTTAACTGGTTAATTCTCTATGGAGTTACTTCATTCTTGCCCTTTAAATTTAAAAGTTTAAACTAAATGTGTTCTGTACTCTTGTGCAGTCCTTAGTAGACAAAGTTGTCTCTGAAGCCAGTAACCATTCGATACACGGGAAATAATCCAGGTTGATACTAACAAGCAATTATGTGCTAAGAAAAACTAGACATGGGAATGGAATCCTCAGAGTAGCAATCTAGTTCTTATCAAATTTTGTTTTTCAGGAGTGATCTTAGTATCAGGTTGATTTTCGTTATATAACTCAAAAGAAAGAATTAAAAAAACCCCAGTTCTTGCTTTTCATAGTACGTAAGCCATGCATTGTCACGTGTACATTGAATATATGTCTACAATATTACCATGGAAGGTTAAAATTAATTTCATAGTTTCCAGCAGCTCAGTGCATTGTAAAGGGAGAGATCAAGGATCACTATCTACAAATTAATCTACTCCATGTAGCAAACTTTATTACTATAAGGAAATTTAGAATAAGTAAAAAAAATTATGAAACATTTTCATGGAAAACTATGCTTGTTTAGAATACTGTTTAACCTTCATGGTTTCTGAAAAATTTTAAGTCTGTAAATAGCAGATAACTGATAGCAATGCAAAAATAATTCTTATCTATACACATGCAAACAAGTTCTGTTCCAGTGGAGGTTCGATGATCTTCCTTTCACATCTACAGAAAAAGCTAATTACACATCCGTTTGTAAATTTGTTTTCAACCTACCTTTTTTTAATATATGTTTTTGATTCTGATTTTTCCTTTAAATTGGTTGTAACATATGCCTGGCTCCTCATTAATGATGAGCTAAGTAAAATCCCTAATATATGTTCATTGACCTCTTTTTGAAAATTATCCTTTAACATTGCCATTGAAACGACTGATCTCAATTTTAACTTTCATTAGTTCTGGGTTCTATTTATAATCTTTCTTGGCTGAATTCAAGAATAATTAGAAACAAAATTTCAATACTCGATTAATAACCAGTTAGAATTCTAAGTTCCTAAGTCTTTTACCTTTTGGATATTGTGGTGGTTTTGTTTTGTTGTTTTGAGTTACCAACAGTATAACATTAAATAGCTTTCAGGTGTTGAGAATTATGAATCAGCAATGTATCTCCTACATATAGACGACATTATGTTCACCACCAGTTCTCTTTTCCATCCCCACCATGTAGCTGATCCCGTGACCAGCCTCCACTTAGCAATGAGTTCCCTGCTCAAGTCTCAGTTTGTGGAAGTGACATCACTTCTTATATGTTGTTACCTCTGACACCAGGGAATAAGGAATCCCAAATTCAGGGCAACTGAGACATTTGCCAGTCATGGGAAGTCATATATCTGTAGATGGCTTGCAGGTAACCAAGAAAAATTTTTATCAAGAGGATATAAAACAAAAATCTTTAAAAAAATTTATTGGAAGAGAGAATTAAAAATAAAATCAAACCCAGATAGAAAAATTATATTAAGTGCATTATAGAAAAACCAAAGAGAAATTTAATTTTCTTAACATTATTTAGCTTTAAGTATTAATAAGTTTATTTTCTTTGCCCAGAAAGTTCAAAACTTTTGCACCACGCTTTCTCTTTCATCAGAACTGAGAAGCTGTAGTTGCTGCCCTAAGGAAGCAGCGACAGCAAATAGAGCCAATCGTTTCCTCTTCTCATGCCAAGGTTGGTACAGCTGCCAATCAAGTGAAGAAGGAAAAATCCCCACTGGATATGAGGGAAAAATTAGATAAGAAAATCGAAAGTATCTTTTGCATCTAATTAAAAGTTAATTTTCTTGCTTCAAATGAAACCACTCTGTCTTCTCAATTCCCTGAAATACTCCCCCACTCCCAGACACACAGGGACATGCAACGCACTTAAGGAACCAAGACATGACTAGCAGGGACTCGTCGTTTTTGAAGACATGTGACTGCTACTGCAAGATAAGACTAACTTCAGAGAAGACAAACTGAAGCATGTGGCTAAGGCTTAAAGCAGGTGTGGATAAAGAAAAATGAGCCTCTTTCTAAGCCTCTCAGGGCAGGGCGAGGATGGTACTCTTTACCTTGCTTTACCGCTTATCTTGAACAGGAAATTGAGAATACCTAGTACAGAGGAGTGTGTGTGTGTGTGTGTGGGGGGGTTGTTTGTGCTTATGTTTTTGCCTTTATTTTGTTTTGTTTCCCTATCAAGGATCAATGACCCACAACAGGCAAAAAAATAACCCAAGGTCTACACAAAAAGCAACAATTTAGGTTGGCAAGTTAATTTTTTTAAAGAGAAATATGAAACACTTATCTGAATCTAGTTAAGTTAATCTAGTTAGTTACGAGGAAGGACAAGAGAACCAGAGAAAAAGATGAGTGGAAATGTAGGGGACTAGGTAAATAGGGATATCCAATTATTGAGGGCCTAGGATATACAAGGTTATTTTGTATACAAAGTGTCACTGACTCATAAAAACTTTAAAAAGTGGTGGCATTATATCTGTCACAATGAGGAAATTGAGTCTCAGAGGACTAATTAGGATGATGAGGCTAATAAAATAGTAAAGGCAAAAGTCAAACTTAGAATTGCCAAACTCTAAAGCCTTTCTCATTGTTCCATAAGCTCAGCATCTAATGAAACGAGGGTGTAGTGGGGAGATGATGTAGGGAGAAAAAGACTGAGAGGGGTTGGGAAAGAATAAAAGACAATGGAGAATGAGACATTCATAGGAAGAAACAGTAAGGACATGGGTAGGAAAGATGAGGTAAAAGCGCAAAACAGTTACATGGGAGGAGCTGCTGGAAGAAGAGGTACAAGAAAAAATCAGTTGGAAGACCATTGGTTTGGAAATAAAAATATTTTATAACTCACACCACTGTAACCCTAATACATGTTGAGCAGTTTTTCAACTTTGGTGCTATTCCTATTGCACTATTCTGTGGACTTTAGGGTGCTTAGCAGTATCTTGACTTTTTCTACTAGATGCCAGTGACCCTCCCTTAGTCTTAATCAGAAATTTTCTAGACATTGTTAAATACCCTGTGGGTAAAACTGCCCCCAGTTACGAACTTTAGAAGTCCCACTCTGCAAAAATATTAAAAAATGCCTATCATATGCAAAATGATTTCCTAAATTACTCTAGTGTTCGGATGTCTTCAGGAACTGGATGAGATTACTCTAGGACTGAATTTATCTTAACTCATAGCACCTGTTACAACATTGCTTTTAAACTGCTTTTAAAAGACATGAAAGGAAGTGGCTATAAAGCAGTCAGTACTTAGCTTTGAACTACACAGTCCGGGGAGGACAGATGCATCAGACTGTTCTCCCATCGCGTGGGAAGGTTCCTGGTAACATCTGTGAGCACACTCTGTTGGAGCTGGAGGCCTGTGTTCAGGCCTCGCCGGCACTGGTTGCAGAACTGAGGGCGCATCACTGCCTGGGGAACCACTGCTGACTCCTGGCACCTCACCAAGAGTTCAAATGTAATGTCCTAGGGGAGTAGTTGAATAACTTCCGTAGAGGTATCTACAGCTGTACACGCGAGAAGGGCAGCTGTGGTCACACTGTGGACTGGCTGGCTCGTCCTCATTCCCTCCTTCACTCAGGAGAGTGTGGTCCATGGGCATCACCTCAGCACCACCCGGAGCTTGTTAGAAAGGCAAAATCTCAGGCCTCATCCCAGACCAAGGGAATCACAATCTGTATTTAACACGAGATGACCTGTATGCACGTTGGCTGATGAGCACTGCTCCATTCTACCTCCCTCCTAGAACAAACTACAGAGGCTGGGAAATTTAAAAATATTTCTCAGATTTCTTTTCTGGCTGAAAGTTAGGTCCAAAAGATAACACTCTAAACACTTTACATATATTATCTCATATAATCCTTCTAACAATCCTTTATACAGATGCCGAAGCCGAAACCTGAAGAGGTTAATTAGTAGCGGCAGAGTTAGGAGTCAGGCTTATGGTAATCTGGATCTCCAGTCTGTCCTGCTGATTTCTTCAATGCTAGATAAAAAAAGAAAGCATAAGGCCTCTGTCTGCTGCCATTATTCTCAGATGATCTTGTGGAACATACTTGGATAAATGTTGTTATAGAGGCTCCTTCATTTATTTATCTATGAGCCAGCATTGATCTGAAAGTTCCAGGCATGGCAAAGGCAAGAAAAATAAATGAAGCATTACCATTTGAAAGGAACCTTATCTATAGACTGGATGATTAGATACCAAAAAAAAAAAAAAAAAAAAAAAAAAAAAAAAAAAAAAAAAAGTAAAGAGTCAAGTCTAAGTGATACTAGTATTTACTAGTAGTAGAATTAAAGAATTCAGAAACCTAGCAAAAACGTGGGAAAAAAAAAAAAACCCTTTCACAATACTGACAAAGCTATAAAAGCTTCATTCTTTAGTATTTATATAACTACTACTGGGTTTGTAAAGTCAGGGTGAAAGTGAGTTATTCAATGATTAGGTGGGGAAAATGATTAGCGCCACATCTCAAACAATACTTAGTCATTATAGCAAGCATATAGCAAGTCATAAATAGCAAGCATGAAAATATAGTCAATGTGAAAAAGGATTGATGTCTTATAATAATGCCAACAGAAAAAAAAAGGGTCAAAGAGCATGATTAAAAAGAAATACAAATGCTCAGTAAATATATAAATGGTTTAGTAAACCTCTTCAGCAATATCTTAACAATAAGATATCTTTTGCCGACAAATCGACAAAAATTCATCTATAACTTACACTGTTATTGCTGGCATAGACCGTTTTCATTGTTGGATGTGGACCCTGAAGCACCTTTTCTTGAATATTTATCTTTAGACTGTTTCCGGAGACCTAAGAGTCTGACTCGTTGACCTAGTTCTTCCACTTCTATTCTAGTTCTGTTCCAAGGTAGCTCTGCAAGGATTTACAAGCAAGTTTACAAATGTATTTATTTAAAATGAAAGGTGCAGGCAGGAATGAGAGTGAGCAGGCAGGCAGGCAGGACAGGAGGAGGAGGAAGCACTTTATTTGTATTTAGTGGTTCGTCTTGGCTGTTTCTAGGCCTGGGACGCGAACTTGGATCCTTGGGATGTACCTGGACTAGTCTGGCGCCTTATCTGCGAGGCCAACAGCACATGCCTACAGCATTTTGCTGAAAGGAAGTCTGAAGTAATGTTGGGGTGTTATTAGGCAGTCTTAAAAATTTTTTTACCAAGAGTTTTTGATAACGTGGGAAAATGGTATAACATGCTAAGTAGAGAAAACAAGATAAAATTCACTGAATTAAAACATGTTAAAATATATCTGTACATATGCATATATACACATTCAGTGATATATAAATGTAGTAATATCAAATGTTTGATATTTTAAAACAAAACATTACTTGGAGTGTGATTTCAAAAGTTTTTTTCTTCTCGTCAGCTTTCTATATTTTTACATTTTTCCAGGTACACACTACTTTTCTAATCATAAAGAAAGACCTTAAAAATAAAGATACTGATTCTAAAGTAAATCTAAGGATAATGAGTCCCTATCTCTATGTTCTAGGTAATCAGGGACATCTTAGTTTATTCACATCCTGAACTGCCACCCCTAAGGGGAAGTCATTCATATTACAGATGCCTAATAAAAGGACTAGAGATGTTCAGCATTCCAGCTATACAACAGGGCAGACACGTACAGAAAGACACATGGCATTCACAAGTCACTAACATGTGGATCACTCGCATTCACACAAGTACCAACACACGTGTAGGATAGCTGTCCGGCCCCTTCAATTCCTTGTGTCTCTCTCCCTGGCCAGTCACTCTCACAGACCTTATTCCACTTTAAACTTGACAGAGTCCCTTCAGCTGGAGGCCTTGGCCTTCAAGCCCTCCTTTCCTGGACTACTTGATTTTAACCAGATCCCCTCTGTCAGTAACCATTCCTGAAAGACCCAAGCTGGAAGGACAGAAGAACCTTAGATTCTCTTTAATTTTCTCTCAGAGTAGCATCTAAAAACAAATAAGAAAAATGATGCTGAAAATATTTTAGCTATTAAGGAATTTCAGCATTGCCTGAAATAAATGCCAAAATACAGATGCATTCTGATCTGGTATCATAGTGACAATGAGTTTCCTAGGGTGACAGCTGATGGGTGAATCTCCCAGGTTGAGAGAAGGGCATGGGTCTTTCAGACAGGAGTGGAGAGAAATATAAGAGAAGGAAAGGAGGTCTCTGAGGCGCCATTAGCCCGGGGATGGGAAAGCCTTACAAAGAAACCTCTACATTTCATGATCAGATAAGGGCAAAGCTCTGTGAAGGAAATAAAGATGTAATACAGAAAATTAGGGGCTGATAAAATCAATGATATAGTTCAGGTGCCTTTTGGGGCGCCAGGATTCACCAGCACACCCGACAGCCTAGTTCCAGATGAGAAGGGACCCCCAATTCTCTCTTAATGTCCACCTGGCTGACTCTGGACAGGGGAGTGTGTGTCAAGCAGCAAAAGAGCAGGAAGATGGCCTTGCCTCATTTCTAGCTAATTAGCTTTGGTTTTGTTTCTGTTTCTATCAGCGTTTCTATGGAAAAGTTCACTTTTAAGTTCAAAATAACTAGTTCACAAACATAGTTTTCAAAAATATTTCATTTGTAATTGGAGTCTGTGTGTCCTCAAAACAACAAAACAAACGCATACCATTCTCCTAAAGAAAAACAAAATAGAATAACTCGATATGTTTTAATTTTATGTCATTTAGTTCTCCCTTAAATATCTTTATAGCTGTAATTATCTGTTACCATCATTGTAAGGCAGTGCACAACATTTTTAAAATTTCATTTGTGGGACTGTAAAAAAAAAAAGCTAGAAGACAAGCCTTTGTGATTATATTACCAAGAAATGATTTGTCACAAACTTTCAGGTCTTCCTACAAATGTTGATACTTTTCCCAGTATGGGTCACTTTAGTATGTGGAGTTAAAGGTGAATTGAGGCCCTGTGGGTCTAGAGGGAAGTTATCCTGACCCCCAAAATAATAAAGATTACTTGGATATAAGATTAAATTTTGTATCAGAGAACCAACCTATTTTAAGGCAGGGCAAACATCTAGAGATTAGGTTTTCTTACATGAAGTCTCTCTGTCACATGGGGATTACCTCCTCTGGAAGTTCAAGGGCATTTTCAGTTACATAGCACAGGATATAAGTTTTTGGTCTGTTCCTTTTACCTTGGAATGTAAGCCATGTAAGTTCTTCATGCATATGGCATTAACTTTAGTCTTTTTTCCTACTAATCTGTCTGATGTTAATTTGTTTCTCCATCAGCCCAGGAAGAACTTCAAAAGGATGCGGGGAGTTTTCTCTGTGCCATAATGGCAGCTTCTTACACCAGTGGTTTGAGTTGTACTAATATTTTATTTATTTTTGGCTTCTTGAGCAGAAGTTCTTTGGTGCTGATATAGGAGGAATGCCTAATTTTTAATTATTATGTATGAAGACTACATATTTCATGAGATAAAATAAAGTAACAGTAATATTATTTCTCAGAGAAATTAATTTCCATCATATGCAATTAAAGAAGCAGCTCTGCAAAGTGATACTTGTTTTCTAGGATACTGTTTCATTCTTTTTCTTTGTGCCATAGCGATTTTGATAAAACTAGAGCTACAGATGATATAAAACCCACAGAAACTTAAATGAAGTTCTACATTCTCTCTTACAAATATTTGAAAATTTACTTTAGGAACTTAAGCTAAAAAGTACGCCCTCTTTCCCCAACCCCAAGGTAGGCCCTATTGCTAATTTCCTTCATTTTTCCAGTTGAACAACTAAACTGAGAGGAAATAACACCCTTTAGCCAGAGTCATAGTACAGTTATGTGGAGAAAACCACCAGGAATCAGAATGATCGCCTAAATACCAATTATTTGTTTCAGTCACCATCTCTTTTGTCAGCGGATGAAAAATTCTTCTTCCACGTGGTGAGCAAATCTAATGTGAAAGGCCAATTTTGTGTATATGTTTCCTAAATGCAGTGTTGAAATATTAGAAAGGTATACTGTATCAGTGGATTTAGTGCTGTTGTGAAATGTGACAAAAAGGACAGATGGAGAAGGACAAGCAGAGGAGAAAGGGAGGATCAGTGATGGTTTCCCAATGGCACAGACCTTTGTAAAGACAAAGAATCATTTGCATTTCTGTTCCTTAGGGCGATTCTAAAGATCGGTTTACCTGGAATATTTTTGTTGGTCTAATGTAGTGGGTGTAAATTCCTATCACACATGATCGTGAAGCTATCTGGTGCGTTCTGAGCCCCTAGTATCACACTCTTCAGTGAGAGCAAATTCAGAGTTTCAAAAATTACCCAACTTCTCTTTACCCTCATTACAGCTGGCCCCCTATTTCCCTCTGGGACCAACTGATAGCAATCTTCTTTGCGTTTTCACTTGTAAAAGGAAGTCTCTTTCATCCCAGTTCACGTAAAGCACCTGCTCTGGGAGAGTCCCCGTCACGCCGGCTGTCGCAGTGCTCGCCTCTACACGTGCCTCCGACACCGAGTCGCACCCACTGCCCGCACCCCAGCGCGCACACTCGGAGCTGCGGCCTCAGCAATGCCCCGCTGCAGCGCGGCTGGGGCGTCGTCCGCCAGACTCGGCGCGGGCCGCCGGCGGGACGTTGACCAGAGCTGCTCACCCGCAGGGCAGGGAGCAAGTGGCCGTTCTGGAGGGCCGTCCACCGAGCCCCGGGCCGGCCTAACGCTCGTCTGCCCGACGGCAGGGGGGGAGCACACGGACCCACCAGGCGCGCCGTCCGACCGCTGCTCCGGCGGCCTCCCGGAACCCCCGCGCGGGGCGCTGCCCGTCCGCCCGCCGGGCCACTTCCCCCCGCCGCGGGGTGGGGCCGGACGCCGGCCACTCCGCCCGCGCTCACCTGCTCGCGCTCCTCCTGCGGCCGCCGCCCGCGCCGCCGCGGGCTCGCCGCGGACTCCCGCTCGGTGCCCGCCGCCGCCCGCTCCGCCGGCGCGGCCCCGTCCTCGTCGCGCTCCCCGCCGCCGCCGCCGCCGCCGCCGCCGCCCAGCAGCTCCCTGGCCGAGCACATCCCGCCGCCAACTCCCGCCGCCCGGGACGGCCGCCCGAGGGGCCGAGCCGCGAAGCGCCAGGCAGCGGCCGCAGCTCCGTGCCGCCCCGGGACCGCCGCGCTCGCCCAGACTGGAGCCGCCCGCTCGCCCGCCCGCCCGCCGGCCGGGCACTCGAAGTCCAGCCGCCCGCCCCTCCTGTCACCGGTTCGCCCCGCCCCGCTCGCCGGCCTGGGGGCGGGGCCACAGCGGGGCGGGGCGGGGCAGGGGCGGGGCGACTGAGGCTGAGCGCTCGTGCCCGCGCGAGAGGGGCCGTGAGTCTGACACGGTGACTGAGTGTTAGGGGGCCTGTGTGTGACTGCGTCCTGAGCGGACCGAGACACTGGGGGGAGCCTGCGGGGCCTGCGCGTGAGGCAGACAGTGCCTGTCCGAGAGCGTCTGTGAGGGAGAGACGCGCTGCTGTGTGCGGAAGCCCACTGCACAGGTGCCCTGGCGGGTCCCTGCTGTTGCCTGACTGGCCGACCGGCCAGACGGCCTCCATCCTTGTGCGTCTTCTCCGCGGTGCTTCTCTGCCGTGAGGGTGGGGGAGCGTGCGGTGCGACTGCCCGTGTGTGCATTTCTGTGGAGAGCAGGAGGAGGTCTCTGGGGGGAGGTAAGGGCACACCTACTGTAGAATGACTGCTACTGGCATGTATAATAAACATGTATTTGGTCTCGTTCCCACCCCTAGCACAGAGCTCCGAAAACCTTGGCGTTTGCTAAGTGGGGAGAACCGTCAAGGCACCTTCTGTTACCTTAAGGCGGTGACTGAATCCCCCTAGGTAACCTACAGTTGGGGACTGGTTGTCGGGAGGACCCACCAGTGATCAGGGGGGTGGAACTCTGAGTCTCACCCCTGACCCGGAGGGGCGGGCCTGGGGGGCATGGGAGCGCCAGGCTGTAGGGGAGCCAGCCCTCACGGCCGTGAACTGCGCAGACTTCTGTAGGCAGGCCTCGTCGAGGCCGGGACGGGGCGCCCAGAGCTTCCAGGTCGCGGGTCCTGGGAGACGCTGCAGAGAGCAGGGAAGTGGCCGCCTCCTTACACGCGTTGCCCTACGCCCCTCCCATTCTGGCTGTTCATCTGCGTCCTTTTAACGAGTTGGTACGGTAGGCAAACGTTTCTGAGTGCTGTAACCCGCGCTAGCAATGTAATCGGCCCAAGAAGGGGCCCTGGGAACCTCCGATGTCGGGCCTGTCAGGAGTACAGATATCAGCCTTGACTTACCGTCAACATCTAGTGTCAGAAGGAGGGGGCTCAAAGGGGAAGGCTTGTGGGACTGTCCTCCACCTGTGAGATCTGTCACAGGTAGGTGCTGTCAGAGTCGAATGAATTGGTTGGTGCTGTAGGAAAACACATCACACGACTCTATCCACTTATTAAAGGAAAGTTGAGGGGCATTTAAATGAGATGCTGAAATTTATCTGCACTTTGAGAAGATGATGGACTATTGTCTAGACAAAACATCAGGCTGTAAGTACAGGAAGTAAATATACTTAAGTATTAAGAATACAAAGACTCATTTGGGATTTTATACGAAGTTGTCTTCAGGTCCAGGGAGGGAGTTCAAATAGACAGGAACTTTAAGTTTTTATTTTAAAGAACTGTCCCCTGTTTTTGGTAGTCAGAAACTAGAAAATATGCCTTTGGATACACAAATTGCAAAGTGACTCTGGTTTGTTTCATTTCTTAAAACCTTCCTTCAAAACCTCAGAGGGAATATATAGGGGATATATATATATATATGTATATATATATATATATATGTATGTATATATTGCCATGGGAACCCAAGTTTTCCTGAGAAGTCTCATTGCTTTCTTTTAATGACTTTGTCATTCTTGAAATTTTACTTCAGCTTTTGGTAGTGTTTCTCTTAAAAGGTGAGTATAATTTTTAAATAAAAGTTTGGGTGTGTCTATAGTGGCACAGAGAACACAAACTGTTTACTGCTAGCTCTGTGCCACCTGAGACCCCAGTTAAAGTTCTCTGTTGTGTCTGTCACACTTGAAAAGTCAAGCAGCTGTGACTCCTCAGTCAGCTCACTGAGTGAACAGAAGCTCTCATATGGGAGGACGCAGAAGGCACAGAATAAACATGGCGGGCAGGACGAAAAGTAAAAGGTCAGCTTTGTTAACTGAGGGGACAGTCTTATAGAAGTCCTTTAGAATATATGGTCTGGCCTTTTAGGCTTCTTCTTGATTCTTTAAGAAGTGTAACCATGCCATCACTTAGCTGCTGTTTATTGAATGCCACTAGGCCCTAGTTAGGTCCCTACTACCATGAAGCTTCCATTTTCTTCTCTTTCAGATTTTAGTCTGCTTCTGGCAAAAACCAAGAACTTTCACCAAAGGCTACACAGAATCTTCTGGTTCCCACCAAGGATCAATGTCATAATTTTATCTTTTTCTTAGTATTATTTTCCTTTCATTTAGTGAATGAGCTTTTCTTTGAATCGTGTCTCTTTTGTTAAGATTTTTATCTTTCATGGAGATTTAAGGACTTGTCTCTTTAAAAAAACTCTGATAGCAATTTATATCAAAGATACTCAGATTATATCACAACTAACACATTTTTCAAGCACTTCTTATAGGAGAGGAGGGTTATTTTTATTCTTTTGCAACATGAATAATATAAACATAAAGCGATGACTACCAATTTCCCATGGGAAATGTAAGATTGTTATTACCTAGGCAACTACACCATGTATGTAGTTTCTTGCAATTTTATTAGTGTATTTAGCTTGTATTTTCCCAGAGATTAATAAGTGGCAAGAAACAGATACATGTCTCAGGAGTGACCCGTGTGGTGCAAATGTGTCTTTGCAGTTGCTGTGGGAACCAGAACTTTCAATCCTTACTTTCACACCTTTAATATTTTTTTAAAAATGTTCTTCCACCCTTATTTGTACATTTTTATAAAGGGAAAACTAGAGTGATCTGTATTCGTTTGGTAATAAAATCTTAGAAAAACAAATACTGTTATTTGTGGAAACTCTGCCAAGCATCATTTTTTTTTGTTTGAATTTTGCTCTATGCACTTTGATTTTCGTTTCTCATATAATTTTTTTTGCCTTGTTCCTTCCTGCTTAGGAGAACATTTGGTATGGGAAATTATTTTTGAAATGTTTAGAATCTTAATCTAAATCCCAGGAAAAGTATGGTGTCTGGATGATCCATGTGAAATTAAAGACCTTATTAGAAAACTGTTACTTCCTTTAGTGGTCCTTCAGTCTGAAGAAGTTGCATTGGGGAGATGTTGACCCAGTACTTTCTCATGTGCTCCAGCTGTCCAGAGGAGTTCATTCTGATCGAGAGTAGAATTGTGCCCTTCTTCAAATTAGTTTCCATTCTTTCTGTGGTTCAAAAACAAAATTCAACTGAGGAAACTGTAGATCTTTTATTGACCTTATTCAGTAATTCATGAATCAGGCAGCGTCCAATCTAGCAGATAGAAAGATGCTCCAAAAAGTTGTACAATGCAAGAGAGTTTTGTGTACCCCAGTGGGCAGGGCCAGGAAGTGACACTGTGCATTTGCTGATTGGTTAAAGCAGTATTATCCCCTCATATGGAGTAAAGGGACCTGTTAGAGCTGAATCAGGTAGCTTGTGCTGGGCAGGCCAACTGCTGATTAGTTGACATATGACTTTCTTTACTGGGAGAGGTGAACACAGAAATTTAGTTAGGTTTTTGTTTGTTGACATGGGACTTAACATGAGCAACTCCAGCTTGGACTTAATCAGGAAATTAACACTATTCTGTTCCCTTTCCCTGGGGTGACTTCTTTCTGTCCATCTGCACTGCTGATGCCTCTTCCTACAGAAGGATTAGTTTAAGACTTGAGTTTTCGTTTTAAAAAATTGACAAAGTTGTTCAAACTCACTAGTACAGGAAACAGTGGCAATGTTAATTATAAAGTGCCACTTACTATGTTAGCAATTTTTTTTAAAAGAAAGATGCAGGCAGGAATGAAGACAAAGAGAGGCAGGAGAAGAGAGGAGGAAGATGTATCTTTAATTATTTTAATTTTAATTTTAGTTGTTCACTCTGGTTGCTTCCCCCTGGGCCCAGGACTTGAACCCAGTGCTATGTGACTAGCTCCTTTAGAGGTGGTTGTCCTAACTGCTGCTCCACCAAGGAGCGCCATCTTAATAATTTTTAAAAGGTGGAATAAAACCCAACATGGGCAATTCCATAAGGAAATGGTTAAACTCTGTTTTTGCTAGTACTGCTGCAAACTGACAGCATTCTTTTGGTAGCCCATATTTAAAACCATAAAAATGTCCTTACCTAGTTGTGCCCTGGTGAAGCCGGTGTTGGGCGCACTCCACATACGTCCTAAGGACCCAAGTTCATCTCCTGGAACTGGTGGCAACAACCAAGAGGAACAAATAAATAAAATGCTTCTTTCTCCTCCTCCTTTCTCTTCTGCCTCCTTTTGCTTGCCTTTATTCCTGCCTGTATCTTTCCTTAAGAAAAACATTCATATCCTTTGACCTCAGAATGAGGAAATAATTGTAAGGAGGGAAAAAGCTGGTCTGTATAAAGATGTTCCAGGCAGAGCCACATGGAAAAGTTGAAAGAAGCCTGAATGCCCACCAGTTGGGAAATGAACGATGGAGATCCAGCCCAGCGAAATGGCTAGCCCTTAGCAGGTAATGATGGAGATCCTGTACCACTGTGACAATGCATATGAATTACAATGTTAAGTGAAAAAAGGGCAGGCTGTTAGGGGCAGAGCCTTTCATTTATCCTGTATCTCAGGAGCTGGTGATATAAAAAGAATAAGGCAGGACTTAGCTTTGTTCAATTTAGGGAATTAGCCTAGTAGAAGTCAAATTATATGACCATATAGACCAAATTTACAAGACTAATTAAACACAAAGTGAAGGTTGGACAGTATATTCTTTGTAAAATTTATTTTCATGTTGTAATTGAAATACAATCATATATAAAGATCTGTATCTGTTTTCCTTGTAAAATGGGATGGCTGGCACCCAAAGTCTGGTTGATTTAACTTCATAGCAGAAAGTTCTATTACCTTTTGTTGAATAATTTAGTTCTTGAATGAGTTTGGATCTTTTATTCATGCTGGTCTCAATAATTTAGAATCTCAGAGTTGGAAGGAATCTAAGAGGCAGTTTTGAGCAACCTCCCACCCAGTCTAGGGATCCCTTCTAGAACATTCCAGACAGATGGTCACATCCTTCTGCTTGAAGACTTCCAATTATGGGAAGCTCATTACTTTAAGATGCCACCTGTTCAATTACTGGATACCTCTAATTGTTAGAAAGTTCTTTCCATCTACTGAATTGAATTTGTATCCTGAGTTTCTCCACAGATTGGTCCTAATTCTTTCCTAAGGTATAAGAACAGATGAAAACAAACAAATAAAAAAAGGCATACCCTGGTAGTTCAGGTGGGTAAGCAGGCAAGGTGCAGGCCATGTAAATCCCAAGGACTCAGGTTTAAGACCTTGAGACTGGGGATGGGGGAGTCATCCCCTCAAAAAAAAAAAAAAAAAAAAAAATAGAACAGAGCAATATCCCCACCCAAGAGAGTAGTTTGGATGCTTTTTAAAAGGAAATATCTGCTCTCTTTTAACCTTTATTCTTTCAACTGTTATTTAAGGATACACATTGTAGAATTTGTAGATTTTTCTGTTTGTTATCTATACCCACTTGTTGTGTTAATAGTACCCCAGCTTTTGTTATTGCTCCAACTGTCTCCCACTTTCAGGCTGTGATTTCAGTAAAGATGATTCTTTTCCTGAGCCCAGGAGTAGGCAATAAGAATTTTACCAAGTAAATCAAATGAGTGTCCCCCTTCTTGCTTCCCATGGCCACAGTGATGGGTTCAAGGACAGGCACATAATCCAAGTCGGGTCAGTCAGGGCTAAGAACAGTCAGTGCTGCAGCTCTTGTTTCTTTTGTAGGAAAAGCAAAGGTCTTGTCTACAGGACAGGTGTGTGATGATATTAGCTTAGAACTACAGGAGAACCAGCCGGAGAATGAAGTTGGCTCAGCAGAATCCAAGATGAAGAGGTGAGCTTTATGAAGCTTGCTACTGCAAAAGTTAAGCTGTCCTTTGAATGCCTTTTCCAATTATATTGGTCAATACATTTTTCACCATCCTGCTCCCCCATCACTCCTGCACTTTTATCCTGATAAAAGCCACCTTCAGCTGACTCCTCTTCACATAATAAAGCTGCTAGAATGATACACGCTCGAAACTTGAGCACTGCTGCTGTCAGTCTGCAGGAATGTGTGCAAGTAAAGTTTCATCATCAATAAAATGAGTGGACGGAACTAGACAATTTAAAAAAATCTCTTCCTGCTTTACAGTGTTATGATTTCTGTATGATTTTGCTTTTAGACCTGACCTGAGTGTCTTGGTTGCTGTCTTTTGCATTTATTCCAATCAGTCATATCATTCTTATTGGGGAGGGTGGTTCTCAGAAGCAGTAAATGGGAACAATTTTCCTCTGCTGCATCTTCCTTTCTCACTCAGATTTAAATTACCTAAGATTACCCCCCATCTTCACAAATTGTCCTATTAGAATTCAAAGGCCTCCATCATGAAATAACCTTCTTTGCTCAGTGAATATTAGGCCAGTAACATTTTTGTGCCCAGTTTTTAATTTTGAAAACTCTTGGAGTCTTCAGAACTAGTGAACGCTGATAGTACATTCACCTAGACTGAGTAGTTAATACTTTGCTGTATTTGGTATCCTGTGTATGTTTTCCTGAGTAAGTCTCTTGCTCTGAATGGGTGTTTAAAATAGCACCTATTAAGACAACTAAGGACTTCAGAGAGGAGTGCTGAGAAGGAGCTGGAGGAATAAGTGGAGGTGGTACAGTGTAGGGATTCAGAGCACAGCAGTTTGACTTTTTTCTCAGTTCCAACCCTGGTTCTCTGTAGTTCCCAGTTTTCTTATTTGCAAAATATGGATATTATTGGTACCTAAGTTCATACTCAAATATGTGAACTAATATTAATATTTTATGAGTGGAGCTAATAACTTGAGACATGCTTGATTTTTCATTGCCTTTGGGAAAACTTGGTCATCTCTTTTCTGCAAATGAGCTTGCATTTGCGTTTCCTCAAATATGAAGTAAATTAATGATTGGCTGAAAAGAGAACGCAGAAAGCTGAAACAGACA
This sequence comes from Solenodon paradoxus, assembly GCA_004363575.1. Taxonomy (NCBI): domain Eukaryota; kingdom Metazoa; phylum Chordata; class Mammalia; order Eulipotyphla; family Solenodontidae; genus Solenodon; species Solenodon paradoxus. The sequence continues at coordinate 218,591 of RJWH01002285.1, forward strand.
TTAAAACGTATATTCAACATAATCAAGACAACATACAACAAGGCAACAGCTAACATCGTACTCATTAGCTCAGAGGTGAAAGCTTTTCCTTTAAAACTGAGAACGAGATAAGGATACCCACTCTCAACACTGTTATTCAACATGGTATGAAAATCCTAGCTAGAACATCATGCAGGAAAAAAAAAATAAAAAGCATCCAAATTAGAAAGGAAGAAGCGAAACTCACAGTTTACAGATGATATACTGTTATATAGAAACCCTAAAGACTCCATCCGAAAACTATTCGAGCTCACGCATGAATTCAGTAAAGTTGCAAGATACAAAGTCAATATACAAAAATCTCTTGCTTTTTTATGTATTAACAGTGAACTATCAGAAAGAGAAATTAAGTCAACATCCCACATTTGGCTGGCACCAAGATGCTCCAAATCTTATGAAAAATGTTGGGACCCCCATGAAGCCCTACTGTACCCAAGTTTACCAGGACATTTGGTAGAAATGGGGTTGATGTGTTTCATTATTTATAACATCAGAAGTACTGATAGAAGAAGTAAGTTTTTGAAAACTGAATCCTGCACCAGGTCACAGTCACCATTAGCCAGCTCTACTGGGAGTGCATGTCAGAGGGCACATCAGCCTGGCTATCATTTCTGCAAGCTATGTTATATGGGCACTGTGCACTTGTATGAGGTCTCTTCTCTTCCTGGCATGTGAATAAATGTCCCACATGAATTAAAAAAAAAGAGAAGCTGGAAGATCTGAACATTGAAAACTATAAGGCATTGACAGAAAAAAATTGAAGAAGATACAAATAAATGGAAAGACATTCTGTGTTACATTAATTGGAAGAATTAATATGGCCAAATTATCCATGTCATCCAAAGAAATCTACATATTTAATTCCTATCAAAGTTCTAATGGTATTTTTCACAGAAATAGGGAAAATAAGCCTAAAATTTACATGGAACCACACATGATCTATTATAGTCAAAGTGAGCTTGAGAAAGAAGAACAAAACTGGTGACATCATGCTCCCTGATTTCAAACTATACTACAAAAATATAGCAATCAAAATAATGTGGTATTAGCAGAAAAACTGACACATAGACCAGTGGAATGCAATAGAGAGTTCAGAAGTAAATCCTCACGTACACGATGAATTCATTTACAGGAGAGCTGGTGCATCCCTGTGACTCAGTGACTAAGTTACAGGCCATGCAAAACATAAAGACCCAGGTTTTAGACATGAGCTGAGGAAAGGAAAACAATTATTAAAAAGATTTGGCAACAAATGAGCAAAGATATACATTTAGTAAAGGACAGTCCCTTTAATAAATGGAGCTGGAAACTGGACAGTCACATGCAAAGGAATGAAGTTGGACCACTACTTTTATAGCATGCACAAAAATTAGCAAAAAGGAAGTTAAGTACATGAACATAAGACCAGAAACTCTGAATATCCTAGAAGAAAACTTGGGGAAAAAGTTCCTTGACATTAGTCTTGACTCTAAAAGCTAAGGCGACAAAAGCAAAAATAAGCAAGTAGAACTATATCAAACTAAAAAGAATGTCAGAGAAATCCATCAACCAATGAAAATGAAAAGGCAACCTACTGAATGGGAGAAAATATTTCTAACTCATATAGCTAATAGGAGGTTAATATCCAAAATATATGAAGAACTTGGAGAACTTCAGAGCAAAAAACAAAACAAAACAAAAACAAAACCCCCCAAAAATCCAATTTAAAAAATGGACAGTGGATCTGAATAGACAGTTTCCCAAGTAAGACATATGATTGAACAACAGGTACATAAACAGGTGTACAACACCTCTCATCATCAGGAAAAGGAAATCAATACTATAATGATACAATACTCACGCCTGCTGGAATGACTATTTCCAGAAGATTAGAGACAGCAGAGTGCTAGAGAGGGTGTGGCGGGAAAGGAAGTCTTGCGCCTCATGGGTGTGAAAGTGACCTGGTACAGCCACTGTGGAAAGCAGGGTGGATGTCCCTAAACAAATGAACAAGACAGCTACCATATGATCCAGCAGTCCACTTCCAGGTATTTATCTGAAGCTTGTGAAAAGATCATGCATGCCCGTGATCATTGCAGCGTAATTTACGATGGCCAAGACATGGAAGCACCCTAAGTGTCCGCTGAGGGATGAACAGATAAAGAAAAAAATGAGAAGATTATTCAGTCATAAAAATACGGAAATTTTGTCTCTTGTGACAACAGCAAGACCTGGAGGGTATTATGTTAAGTGAAATAAGTCAGACAGAGAAAGACAAATACTTAGGTACTTACAAGATTACTTAAAGGCAAATACTTCAATACTTAAAACTGGAATCTAAAAAAATAGCCACCCAATTCATAAATACAGAAAACAGATTGGTGGGTGCCAGAGGTGAGGGTTGGGGTGGACAAAGTAGGTGAAGTTTGTCAAAGGTTTGATTCAACTAGGAAAAAAGTTGAGTCCTGGGCATGGAATGTACAGCATGGTGACTAGAGCTAATAAATTTGATGGTATGTTTAAAAGCTGTTGAGAGTGAAAAAAAGAAGGAAAAGCAAAAGGAAACGAAGGAATATGGGTTTCTGGCTGGTCTAGAAGTAAGACCGCAGGCTGAAGGTTTCTAACAGCATCTACCAGTATGATGCTAGTGGAAGTAAACCTAGATCCAGGGAAGCAGATGAGTTTCATCTCATGTGCCAAGGACTCTCGGTGACTCCCGGTGCCGTATTAAATGGGCTGTGAGAACTTTCTCAGCAAGACTGACCTCCACTGCCCGGGATATCGGAGACATGGCACTTGTGCTGTGTATTTGCCATCTCTGATCCGGATGTGAAAGACAGGAAGGCACTTCCAGGAATGGAGCATGAGCTTGACAACCGGCCAGGAAATTCTGTTAAGACTGAAGAGAGAGGAAAATTAGCAGTTTGAAATGAAGTAGTCCATCAAGCTTCTTTGTAAGTGTGTGCGTGTACATGTGTGCGTGTGTGTAACTCCTTTGTGGCTGTGTTCCTCTTTTTAACTAGACTGTACATTTCCAGAGGGAAGATCCGCTGTGATCATTTGTATTTACAGAATTCCGGGTATGCAGTGGTACATAATCGATGTTTGAGTTGATTGAGCTGTATCTAAATGATTCAATTTGGGTGGAAAGTTCTTACCCTATAAAACTCACTCCATTTCCATGTGTTCTGAGGCATCATGCTCTACTTAGTTTCTTATTAAATATATCTTTGAAAAAGTTGTATTCTGTGCCAAGTAAATTAAGAGCAAAAAGGTATTTGATGCACTTCGGATGCTATAGAGAAGAAGTGTTAAGTGCATGATTGCTAAACCCTTTTCCAGAATTCACATAAGACAGAACTCGGGGCATAGAGACATGGAAGATCTTGGAGATGCAAATTTTAGGCCATCTGTGAATGGTAATCAGCTTCTTTCTGCTTCTGCAACCCATTAGACATAGCATCTATTAAATAGCCAAAAATAAAAACTAAAAAATCTGAGTCTTTGTCTTCTTAAGTATTCAAAAGATGAGCAGTCCTTAACTCATAATTTCAGGAATGCTGTCCAACTGGCACTTTCTACATCATTAACTGACACTCCTAAATAAAGTGTGAACTATTGTTTCTGTTGCTGGAGAATGATTTTTCTGGGCCATTGGAGGAAGATGGCCAATAACTCAGTTTTGGCCAGATTGCCTTCTTTTTCTGAGCAAAAATGACATTTTAACTATTCAGTTGAATTTTGCCATAACATTTTTATAGATAGAAAAGACAGTGTGGTAGAAAAATAAAAGCTCTGTTGAAACATATAAGAGTTATAGGCCTCGTAAACTTAATCACAGTTGAGCGAAGTTCCAATCATTAGATGTGTCTCTAATGGCACAATTTTGGCTTCACCAACCCACTCCTTCACTTTAACCTGTTCATCTGTGATGTTCAGTTATCAGAGAAGATAAAAACAGAGCTGATATGAATTGCTAGACATCTATCTTTAAATTATGTCAATCAAATGTCCCTAAAGGAATTTATCGTCTTTAGCCTTTTGAGGACATGTGCATTTAACCCTCACACAGACTTTTGGAAGTCTGTTGTTTGCAGAAGGAGAGGGTTGCCTATAATAGTTTTCTTTGATAGCTGCTGCTTTTCTAAAGTCACACCAGTGACCTCTTTTTTCAAATCATCCATGGGTATCTTCAGCTATTCCTGTCTTAGTGACGTTTTGTTCTCATCTCTTCCTCTTAATAATCATGTGTAGCTAGAACACAGTGAAGGATAAAGAACTAAGCAAAAGACCTTCTGATGACTGTCAAACCTCTTGAGCACGAGAGTTCCTCCACTCAGAAAAATGCTGCTCTGTCTCCCCTCAGTCTGTTTGTTCATAATCTAGTCACAATTCTAATGATGCTTAAAGACACCTGAATGTCAGTTTCTATGTGCAAGGTGACTGTGTGTTGGGTGATTTGTGTGAAGGGGCACAAAGAGATCAGGAGGTTTTTCTTATTCTCAGGTACTCAGACCCTCTAAGGCATGTAATTTTTTATGCCACTAAGAGGGAAGCCCTGTAGAATGTGGAAGGTGTTATAGGGAATCAGAGATGAAGTGCGAGGTAGTTCAGAAGAGGGGAGGTTACTAATACTTCACTTCCCAAATAGCACATTTAGAACTGCTCTTGCAGAAGAAGGTAGTTGATACTCGGGGAGACAGAGGAGGGGAGAGTTTGGGATCTGACTGAAATGCAAATCTTCTGATGATACTTACTGACTTGAAACTGCAGTAGCTTTCCACTGTGGCAAGATGAACTTCACACCTTGTAACCAGCCCTTCTCTGCTTTTTATCAACTCCTGATGCTGTATATATAGTTGGGGGCACGGTAGAAGGACTTAGTACATTGCCTCCTTCCTGTTTGTTCTCTCTCCAAATTTACCTGGTGAATATTTCAACCTTTAGGACTCAACTCAGATGCCACCTTCTCCTGGAAGCCAGGCTCTTTCATTCTCTGGTGATAAATTTTCTTGGCAGCCTATAATTGGAGTGACTTACTGTACTATAATTTTGTATTTGGCTCTCCTATTTGAATTGAAACTCATTGATAGACCATGTCTTTATTCATCTTTGAATGCCAAAGCCCATATTTGGCATTCAATATTAAGACACACTAGATGCCCAGTGGATGTGTGTTGAATGCATTAATGGCTATTATAAATAAAGCTACTTGAATACTAATGGTCAGGTAAGTGTCTCTCTTCTAACATGGTTGATTTGAGAAAAAAGACTCGGAGTCAGAATCACCTGGCACGGTTTTAAAAAGCACAGATTTCTAGTTTCATTCCTGCCCTCGTTCATCAGAATCTTTACTCTCTGAGGTTTCCCAGGTGATGCTCAGGAGTTGACCTAGCACTGCACCTCTGGGTAAATAATTGCACAATATTTCTAAACATGACTTTAAGAATAATTGACAATATTTCTAAACATGACTTTAAGAATAATTACATTTAGAAGTCAAAGTAAGGTGCAATAGAAAGATTTGGGTTCAAAATGTTTGCTTTGAATGTGTATCCTTTAAAAGGTAAAATTCCTGCACACCACAATAATTCACAATGATTCTGAAGAGACAAGGCTGTCATGTTTTTATTTTTTATAGGAAAGGTGCAGATAAGAATGAAGGCTCTTAGGTAAGCAGGCCAAAAGAGGAGGGAGAAGCACTTCATTTTATTTAGTGGTTCATCTTGGCTGTTCCCTTCGGCCCCTGGTCTCCAGCCTGGGTCCTTGGGATGTATGTGGACTGTATCTGCTTGTCCTGTCTGGTAGGCCACCAGGGCGCACCCTGTGTTGTCATTTTTATTGACATCATTCTGTTTGCTTCTTCCCTAAGCCCTTAGAAAAGGATTTCATTTCTCATATGAGTTTTCTTTGTATGACTACTTCTTAGTAGCTTTTGCTCCTTTCTCCATGAATAATTAGGAAAACACCATTCCTTCAGGCCTCACATCTCCTTTTCTTTTGCTTTTTCAACCTCTTGCTTTTTTACTCATCTGCTGTGTGGGCTGGTGAGTCTCTGCAAAGTCCCTAAGCTTTCCTCTTACGAGAGAAGCAGGTCCGGGTTTCCGCTTGCCGTCAGCATCGGAGAGCCGCTGGGTGTCTGCGGGTTGTCAAGGCTCTGGGGAGAGGAACTGCAGTGGGTGGAAAGCTGGCTGACTCCACAGTTTTCCATGTGCCCCTGTGCCTGCACAGGAAGCTGGTCCCCAAGGCAGACCCGGAGCAGTAAGACAGCCACTGTGTGGGTGGTTTTGCAGAAACTCCCTCTGCTTTCCCTGCACCCAGCAGCTTAAGTTGCTAGAGAGTGTTGCTGAAGTCACCTTCAAGTCTTGCCTAAGACTGAACAGGACTTGGGGCTTGCATTCAAGATTTGTCTTGGTTTGGTTTCTATATTTTAATGTATTTTATGAGACAATTTAGCTCCAGCATTGGCTTTCCATTAGATACATTCTTGTACAAATGTTTATTGTTTTTCATTTGAATTCTAAATTTGGTACAAATCCAACCATCTCCCAATGGGTGTTTTTCCTACTCTGACCCTCCTTGTCGGGGAAAATGAATTCGTTACATATTATTTTAGTAGTATGGATTTATGTGCACCTAAGTTCCCTTCTTGATGAAAGACATGAAACACATGTTTTTCTAAAGTATTTTCTAAAATGTGTAGTTTTCAGGTCACCAAGAATATAAGCTAATATAACATTTACATCTTCTGCTATTGTTTTTGTTTTTGTTGTTAACTACCACGCATATTAGTTGGAGAGCTCCTTCTCCTGGTTGTCAGGTGCTTAACATCTAAGAGGGTCACACCCTGGTGGCTCAGGCGTTAAGTCTGTTGCTGGGGCACAGTCTGTGTAAAGCCCAAGGACCCAAGTTCTCGACCAAGGGCCAGAAGGAAAACCATAATGAACAACTGAGCAAATAGAAAATGCTTATTCCTCCTCTCTTTTCCTTCCCTCCTGCCTGCCTCCTTGCCTTCATTTCTGCCTGCTCCTTCCTCTGAGTATAAAATAAAATTGAATAGGCAGTGCAAAGTGTTGGGACCACTCAGAATAAATGCTGGAGTCGGAGTTGGGAAAATGCCAAAGTGAGTTAATGGAACACTTCTAAGATCTTCAACGATTTCTGTTTTAAAAACCAAATCTTCATCCTGCCTCTCCCAGACCTAACCTGGCTGATTCATGAAAAGGCAGAAGGGCCATGCAGGTGGCTAGGCTGTGATGGTTTACGTTTATTAACCGCCTGCTGTATAGTTCCAAGTGTGTGAACAGGGTCACTCTCACCTTTTGTTTGTATCAGTGAAGGGATTCACTTTGGTTTCCTTTTCCAGAAAATCTACATTTAATCTTGTATGTTAATTAGCAATATTAGATTTCAAGGTTAAAACATTTCAACCTCTCATTAATTAGGTTTAAAAATTCATAAAGGTCTGTCACTTTCTCCAAGGCAGTATTTAGGCAATAGAAAATGGTGTCTTTGAAAGCAGTGGTCATATGGTCCTCTGCTGTGCTAATCTGTCTTCTCAGTGCTGAAGGCAATTGACTCAAGTTACATGTGTATGTAATATGTATAAATTATATATCTGTACATATCTATATCTATATCTGTGTATATATGAAGGAAAGGTACAGGCAAGAATGGAGGCAAGCAGGCAGGAAGGCAGGAAGAGAAAGAAGAAGCATTATATTTTTAATTTTTATTTAGTTGCTCACATTGGTTGTCTGCCCCCTGGACCTGGGGTATGCAGGCTGTGTTCCTTTGGAGGTGACTAACCCAACCAGGGTGTGCCATAATTATACTTTAAAGACTTTTTTTTAAAACCTTGACGGAAGTTGGTTTTCAGGACCATATGCACACATACAGAGTGTCAGTGCATCCTAGTGGCCTAGCAGTTTAGTTCACTGGAAGTAGAATGCACATACATCCCATGGTTCCTGGTTCAAGACCTGAGTCTGGGGGGGAACAACCAAGAACAACTGGAATAAAATAAAGTACTTCTTTCTCTTTCTTCCTGCCTGTAGCTTTCCTTTAAAAAAATAAAAATACAGAGTGTAGTTTTTAGGTCATCATCTAACAAATTATTCCAGGTGGAGTCTATCTAGCACAATTGCAGCTCTTTTATATTGAAGGGCAAAGTCCATTATGAACCATTCCCTTGGTAGTTGGTCTCAACACTTTTGATATTTTAATATGTACTAACAAATATTGAATACATTTTCCTCCCCATCTAAAACAAGAGAGTGACTATTATTATTTGTTGCGATAATTAGCAGCTTGTGTGCAAGAGACCTCTGATATGAAGTCTAGGGAATATTGTATTATTTGTATGTCCAGACTCTTAAGTCACATGACAGCTAAGTTCAAAGCAGGGATGTTACTTGGTAAATTCATTAGCGGTAGTTCAGCGGCAAACAGCCCCGGCTCTGCAGTCAGACTGGGTTTTAGCTTTGATTCTGTCATTCACTAGCAGTGTAAAGTTTCTAACTTCCGTTTTCTTCATCTGCAACCTGAGACTCAGGTTCCTACCTTATGGTAACAATTGCATGAAAACATACATGATATGTTTGGCATGGTGCTGGGCATGTAGTAAATACTCTGGACATGTTATATGATTTCCAGCAATTTAAGATTTACACTTCAAAATTACAGACTGATTATTTAAATGGTATGTGGTAAGCTTGATTGTAAGCTGTTACTGACTTTTTTTTTTTTAAAGGAAAGGTACAGGCAGGAAGGAAGGTGATTAGGCAGGCAGGAAAAGAGAGGAAGAAGCATCTTTATTTTTATTTAGTTGCTCACACTGGTTGCTTCCCCCTGGGCCTGGGACTCAAGCCTAGGGGTATGTGTCTTGCTCCTTCAGAGGCAATTGACCTAACTGCTGCTCCACCAGGGCATGCCTGTTATTGACTTCTAATCAATGAAAATATTTTTGTTATAAATACAGTGAGTTTTCGAAATTTTTTTATTCAAGCAGGAGACTTAGAAATCTTTTTGCTTACATAGATATCTATGCAGAAATTTTAATTTAAGATTGGATTTACAGGATAGTAGAACATGAAGCAAAAATCTTAAGAGAGTCTATTCCGCTTTTGTATTTACTTGAGGACACTGAGTATTATAGAATTTGACTCACTCCAGTTAAAATATAAGGAAGAAATATCCATGAGTTTGGTCTTTGATTTTTATGGGGGTGGATATTATGGAAAGAGGAGAAATGAGATGATCATCTGGACAATCAGGGTCTGGGGCATTTTAAAATGAACTACAAATATTTAATAATGGCATTTCATTTTTATAGGTTCTGGTCCTGTTGTCTTGGTGTAATTCTTAGTGCCCATTTTACCCTCAAACGTGTCTCAGTTTGGACAGTACATCGTATGTTCTCCCAGTTTATTTGTGATTTTACAGGGAGAGAGTCATTTGTGAACTGAGTAGATCCCAAAATAGACTGCTTTTCTCCTCTCATTCCAAAATTGGGAAATGAGTGGAATTACAGGATAATTCTTTGCTCAACATTTTCTTCATCTTGTGGTGTAGAAGAGGAGTTATTAATTGATGACTTTATGGGATTTAAAAGACGTTCAGCCTACTGGAATTATGTGGAAAATGTTGTGTGTGCATGTGCACATGTTTCCTGGGAAGTATGTCCTTATTTTCTGTGAGAACCTCGAAGTTTCTTTGACATGCTGAAAAACAAGGAATCATTGCTTCCTCTTATGTTTCATCCATAAGTTATTGGCCCTTGTAGCTCTGTTAAACTTTTAAAATATGAAATCTGTAAGAGATAGGAGGAAATCAATTTCAATAGTGCTTTTTACAAATAGTCTTCTATACATCTAAAACTCTGTAGTGAAAATTGTTAAACTGAGCCACGCAGAATGTTGACATCACTTGAAGGTGAGATGTCTTGATAGGAGAGCCCATTTTCAGGGAGGACAGAAGGGAACACTCCACAGTGGGTTTCTGAATTCCCTTTCGGTCAGGGTAATAGAATTCATGCCAGTTTTTGACCTGTGGAAACAACCATTTCATATGATTTAACTGAATGACCTCACAGTGAGGTCACAGTGAACTGTGTTGAGAAGTCACTTTATGAAATTGTTGTGCAAGGAATGTAAGTTCAAGGACTATCGACATAATTCGGACACCCCTCCTCATTTTAGGAGAATTTGGAGGGCTTTACACTGGGAAACTACTAGGCTTTTGGTCAGGGCAACTCAGTCATGGTCTGATATCATATTCAAATAAATACAATTCTGATGGCGAAGACAAACATTTAAATAATCTAATGCACAGCCAATAAGCATTAAGTATAGTTTCAGGGAACATAGTCCGGAGAGGAAAGGCGCTGTTACATGGCCATCTGGATGCGAGAAGGCTTGTGAACAGGCCTCTCACGAGCACGTGGCACAGACTCAAGGAACCAGATTTGCTCTTTCTTGCTGGTTCCTTCCTGTTTTGTTTCTGTGTCCCCAGACTTTATTTTTTCTTAAGTAGGAAGAGAAAAAAATGTTTTCTTAAGATACCAAACGGACATGCACATGCTTTCAGACTGCAAAGCACTCAGCTCCCTTGGATAAAGAGTCTAATAATACACTTAAATCCAAATATAGAGAGATAGAAGAGTGTCTGCTATGTTTCAGGGGCGCATACTGACTGACCAGTTGAAGGAGGTTTGCTGTATTCGCTGTTGCTTTTTATTTAAAAGGTGATGTGTTTTTAAAATGATAATATTAGGAAAAAAGTCAATACAAGTGCTCAATTTTAAAAGAACTGCCTAACTTGGGAACAGAGTCCCAGGAGAGGGCTGACAGAAATAGCTCTTGCTTAGCAGCCTGTATTTTAACTTTCCACGGAGAAAAATGAAATCTATGTCATGAAAGTATGCATAAGGATGTATTTAAGATCTGAGTTGTCAAGTGGATAGAGAGTCCTTCAAAGAAGACAGAAAATTCAAGGAGAATATTGTTACCACACGGAGGGTTAGAATAATAGACAATGGACCCTCATATAATGTTGTTTCGTTATGTCGATGAGAAGAAAAGCAATAGATTCCAGGCCCGGGCACCTGTTCGGAGCTGGTGTGGTCTCCCCACATCTCTATGACTCTTCTCCAAGGACTCCAGTGTCCTCCCACATGTTAAAGATGACAAGAGGTTCACAGCGGGTCTCAGTTGTCCCAGTCAGAGTGGGCGTGTGAGTGTCCCTGCGTGGGAGGGCGTCCCAGCCAGGGCGCGGTCTGCCTTCTACCCTGAGCTGCCGCTGCCGGGAGACGGTGGGACTGCCCTGGCCCCTGACTGAGAGGAAGTGGGTTGGAAATGAATGAATAGATACAAATGACTGTTTAGTCTTAGAAGTGTTTGGGGTCTTTAATTACAAGTGGCAATGCTGTTGTGACCCGAAATCTACCCTAGGAACTTTATTCTTGATATGACAATTAGGCTATGGCCAAATTGGTTTTGTTCTACCTTTAGCTTAAAGTCATTGTTTCCAAGACTCTGTGAAGGTTGTTAAGTGGGGACTTAGTGTTACTTTAGCCCAGTAATCAAGAGATATAGACTCCATGGCATGAAAAATGAAAGTATGTCTTTTTTTTGTCAGAAAATACTCCTTATTACTATTTGTTTAATTTCTAAACACTAAGTCTTTGAAAGTGTGACTCTCAAGTTAGTTTTCACAGGGCAGGGATGAAGCATGCAGTTGAGGAATCAGAAGCCCAGGGTGAGACTAGGTCGCTTGCTCAAGTCTTGCATTGGTTATTTAGCCACATAGCTTCTCTACCTTCTCACTGGTTTTCATAGTTCATGGGAGCCAGTAATTATAATTAGTCATTTTTATAAAAATATTTGAAAACTTGAAGTCTCCGATTATTACATTCCAGTTTTCTATATACCTAATTTTTCTAAGAAAATTAAGGAGGCATTTTATTGTTTTAATACAGATTCTTTGACTGTAACTCTACTTAGAAAGAAAAGAAGAAAAAGAAGGAACTATTGAAATAAATAAATACTAGCTTAATTGAGATAAGATTCATATACCACAAAATTTACTCCGGAGTACAATCCAGCGGTTTCCAATATGTGCACTACTTTGTGCAGTGTCAGTCACTATGTAGTAATTCTAGAACACTGTCACCGCTCCACTTCAAAACCCTGTGAGCTATCATTCCCCGTTCTCCCTCCCCCTTTTCCCTGTAACTACTCATCTATTCTATATTGATTTTCCTGTTCTGAACATTTGCTATGAGTGGAATCATATAATATGTGACCTTTTGTGTGTGACTTCTTACACTCAGAACGTTTTCAGGTTTCATCCACGTTGTGGCGCACTCTGGTGGAGTGGTGGTTCGGTCCACTGTCTCCAGCTGAGGTGCAGTCTGTGTGCATCCCTAGGATTGGGGTTCACATCCCGGGGCCCGGGGAACACACAAGATGACTAATAAGTAGGATGCTTTTTCCTCCTCTCTTCCTGCCTGCACCTTTCCTTAAAAAATTTTTTTTTTAATGCATGTTGTAGTATGTGTCAATACTTGGTTACTTTTTATGGCAGAATAAGCATCCTTTGTATGAAATTTTACATTGCTACCAGTAAAATATTATTCACCATATCTACCTCAACACTTACTAGTATCTGTTTTATCATTGTCACTTCAGTAGACGTGATTTGGTAGATTATTGTGGTTTTGATAAGCATTTCCTTAATGATGAATTATATTGAGCTTCTTTTCTTGGGCTTATTGGTCACTCGTATATCTTATTTGGAGAAATGTCTATTCCAGTCATTCACATAGTTTTAATGTTGGATTATTTGGGTTTTAATACTGTTGACTTTGTAAAGGTTCTTTATATATTTATGTATATATATAAATTCATATATAATTAAGACAAGGCCTTTATCAGTTATATGATGTGTAAATATAGTCTCCCCTTTCGTGAGTTGTCTTTTACTTCTTTGATGTTCTTTGAAGCAAAATGGTTTCAAATTTTGATGAAATCCTATTTATCTACTTTCTATTTTGTCACTCCTGTTTTTGTTATCATATGTGAGAAGCTATTGCTTAATCCAAAATCAGTCATATTTATTCCTATCTTTTCATCTCAGTTTTATGGTTTTAGTTCTCACACTCAGAGCTATGATCCGTCTTTAGTAAATGCTTGTATATTATGTTAGATTGGGGTCCAAACTCATTCTTTTGCCTGTTGATATTCAATGGTCTCAGCATCATGTCTTGAAAAGATATCTTTTCTCCAACGAATATATTGACGACTTATTTAATAGTTTATTTCTGGACTCTCAATTCTTTTCTATGATCTGTATTTCTATCCCCTTGTTAGTACCACGGTGCCTTAATTCCTGTGACTTTGTAGGAATTTTTGAAGTCAGGAAGCGAGTCTTCCAACTTTGATCTTTTTCAAGAATGTTTTGGATATTCTTGGTCCCTCAGATTTCCACGAGAATTTTCATATCAGTTTGTCAATTTCTGCCCCCTTCTCTGGACAAAAAGTATTTACTGAGGAATAATTTGTTACTGGTTTCCACTGCTATTCGAAAGTAGAATATTTTTACTTGGCATTATTTGGTAGGTTATTTTGAGGGTCTGGAGATGCTGTTACCATTACTTTACATCAAAAAAATTTTGAGCATTCCCAGACTCCCAAAATAACCTACCAAATAACACCAATAGGAAGATCTTTCTTTCAGACAGTGAGAAAATCTTCCTGAAAAACTAGACTCCCAGAGACTATAAACATGAAACCCAGCCCTTAATCTTAAAAGAACCAACCCTCTAGGAATGACACAAAATTGTCAGTGATCAACTTATTACCTGTCCGCTCCAAATGTATCTTCAGTATATGCTGTCTGCAATGGACAGAATTCCTTTGAGTCCTTCCCCTTAATGGTGAGTGCAACGCCGAGCTCTCATGGTAGAGGCTGCTGGAAATGTGTCCCTTGCTGATTCCAGCTGGTGGTGTGGGTGTGAGGACATTTGCTGGAGTGCTGCTTCAGCCACAAGCCCGAATGTGTGTTCACTAGCGATCTTGCGGCCTCATTCTAAACTGACAATGTGCTTCCCACAGTAGCCTCCTCCTGGACATAGAAACTGGTGTCCCAAGAACCTCCTGCCCACATCAGAGCTGCAGGTCCCTGAGCAGAGCCTCAGGCAGATTGCTGGGAACCTGGAAGGTTTTCACTGAGTGCTCCCTCTCCAGCCCCTGAGGCCTGCCGGCCCCATCTCCTGTGCATACCCACACCTCTGGCTGTTGATTAATTGGCCTCAGCCAGGGCTCTGTGGGAATGCCTCTTGCTCTCTCAGCCACCCCAGTCTGCTCCCAGTAGGACAGACCAGGGAATGTTTCTGTTATCCATTGGGCTGATGTGTAGCTTCTCCAATGAGATCTGAACCCCAGCTGTGGGGAGGAGCACCTCTTCCAACTTTGTTCTTCCTTGGCCATTCTTCCCCAGTCCCTGGGAACCATGTGGTTTCCTACGTGTTACCGTATACTCATTTATCTGAACTCAGTCTTTCTTTATATTACACTTTCTTGTTTAATTTACTGTGTGGCTGGCCTACCCTAATACAAAAGTAACATTAGCAAAGTCAGAATGTAGTACATAGTGTCTTAAGAGTGCTAAGTGAAGTGAGGATTTAGAGCTCACAGTCTGTTGATGGCATCAGGAAATACTTAGGGAGTGCAATTTGAGTTGAGCTTGAAGGATGAGTAAGGATTTGCTTTGAACTTGTTATTGAGAAGCTGGGTTTTTCTGTTTTTGTTTGTTTGTTTGTTTGTTTTTAAAGAAAGGTGCTGGCAGGAATGAAAGCGAACAGAGGCAGGGAGGGATAGGAGGAGGAAGCATTTATTTATTTTATTTAGTTGTTCATTTTGGTTTTTCCCCTGATCCGGGGTCTTGAACCTTGGCCCTGGGATATATGTGGACTCCATCTGGTGGCTTTATCTGCTAGGCTACCAGGGCCTGCCAGGAACCAGTGTTTTTTAAAGGATTGTTTTAGATCTATATTTCAAGTGAAAAAAACATTTATAAACTGAATTTTATCTTGTTTGTCTTAAACTTTACTTCTGACAAACTCACCCCAGGGTTTATTTCTGGTCTGGTGGTGTTGCCAGAGAAGGTGTTAGAAGCAGAAGAGATACCTGAGCCTAAGTGGGTCCCCGGCCCCCAAATGGGAGTTTTGTAAATGGCATCATCTCCTTCGAATTACTTACCAGAATGTTTAAAAGAAAGGCTTTGATGGAATGTTCAGTATAGTTAGAAACTAACACCCACAGCCATATGTACCAATTAGTTTCCTCTTCAAATGTTTTTATACTGTTGGGGAGATGTGGCCTATGTTTTGGAAGGTTTCTTCCCTTTGAAGTTGCCATTACACCGTTTTATTTCCTATATGAATGCCAAGTACACATTACTTTTCATTTCCCTTTTTTGCTTGCCAAAGCCTTTTAATTTTCTTTCATCTCTAAGTATCTAATAAATAATTATGACTTGCAGAGCTATTCAAAGCATGATCCCTGGGCCAGCAGGGTCAGCATCATTTGGGACCATATTAGCAAAGCAAATTCATGGCTCCCTCCTTGGACTTCCTGAATCAGAATCTCGGGGGAGTGGGACCATGGGTATATATTTTCACTAGCTCTCCAGGCAGTTCTCATGTACACTGACATTTGAGAAGCATCAGTTAAAATGTTACTGATTGTATTTCATCTGAGACACATTGTAGAATTTTAAAAAGGTCTGGAATCTTAAGAAGGCGTTTGATCTGGTATGGCCTGGTGGAGTATGGTTGAGTCTGCCACCTCCGGCCAGGCACAGTTCATGTTCATCTCAGGACTCGGGTTCACGTCCCAGGGCCAGAGCTGGGGCAGGGGGATCAACTAAATAAAGTAAATAAAATGCTTCTTCCTCCTCTCTCTTCCTGCCTACTTGCCTACTCACCTTCATTCCTGTCACCTCCATTTCTTTAAAAAGAAAACGAAACTCAGTTAATTAATTCAAATAAGATGTGTCTCCAATATCCCCAACAGATTGGCATCTCATGTCTGCTTAAAAATTTTAGCCGATGAAATCTTACCATCTCACAAGGTAAGAACATTCAGACACAATTCTAATTTTTAGAATTTTTCCAATCATTTAACCCAGATTGGCTTATACCTTTTGCTCACTTTCCTGTTCAAAGAAGAAATAGCAGGTCACCAACAGAGTCCTTCATGCCAAGCTCTCCCAAGACTAAAAACTTAAGCTGATGTAGTTTCAGCCTTTCCCCCAAATAAAATTTTAAGCCAGTCAATCTGGAATCTCCTGGTCCATGTTAGAGAGGTAACCTGCTTGAGAAGACCCCCACCCTTTAAGGAAAGAAACTTTATCTGAAATCATCTTTTGTTTTCTCCTCCTCATTCTGAGTTCATTTTGTACAAGTCTTCCTTGTAGCTTCACTTACTTGTGAGATGGCATGTTGCCATCTCATAATTTTAAAAATTATTTAAACAAATTATTAAATCATTAAAAACATTTTTAAGGAAAGGTGCAGACAGGAATGAAAGCCAGCAGAGACAGGCAGGCAGGAAGAGAGGAGGAAGAAGCACTTTATTTTTATTCAATGGTTCATCCTGGGTGTTCCCACTAAGGCTAGGATGCGAACCTGGGTCCTTGGGATGTATGTGGACTGAACAGTGCTCTTGGCCAAAGGTGGCTGACCAAATCTCTACTCCACCAGGGTGCACCCTGCCTCCTGAATTATTTAATAAAGCCAGTGAAACCTCTACATTAATTCAGATGAATTTTGTTTTTTAACATTCCTAATCTTCTTCATGAGAAACTTAAACTACATCTGGTTTCCTTTACACAGTCAGGTGTGTTGGAGTTTGAGACTGCTGTCTACTCTCTCCTTAGGATATTCTTTCAAGAGAGAACGTTCTTAGTCCTTTTTCTTTCCCCACCTGATATGCCTTTCGGGTTTTTTTCCCCTTGGAGTGACTTACGTATCAAAATTCTACTTATAGCGTCACTTCCGGAATAAAATATAAAATACTTTATGAAGTTTGTCCAAGAAAACTGTCCCAGCTGCTCTGGGAAGTCGACCAGACGTTCCTCTGGGTTTTCAAAAGTTGAATTCCAAGCCTGATTTTGCCACTTTGAATGTGAACTGGTCACTCAGTTTCTGTGGATTTACTTTCATTTGACTGTACACATTGGGTTACTATGTGACACCCAAGTCTGGGGAAAGGCTGATGTTAGGAAGTAGCCTCAGCCAGTAGAGCTATTGAAAAGAATGAGAATGAGGCTGTCAAAGGGACAGCAGGGAACCAGTCAGAAGTGGGAACACAGATTTCCAGTTCCCTCTCTTCATGGGCATGTCCTCTGGGCTCAGCTGGACAAGACACGGGAGCCTGGGCTGGGCTCCACGGCTGGGCGCTCCTTACCCGAGGGGTCAGAGTCTCTGTAGGACGTCGGTGGTAATGAGCAGAGCTAGCGTTCTGTGGGGTGCGCGGTCACTTCGAGGATATGGTCCGAAAGCGGATCACACAGGCCTGCGGAAAAGAGGTTCTGACGGGAAAGGAGGACCCTGGGTGGAGAGTCATTTGCTGTGCGTTCAAGTCTTTCACTCTGTCTCAACAGATAAGCAGGAAGCCTTTAGAGAGCAGAAGAGAAGTGAATGGCTAAAGCCCAGAAGGACGAAATTTCAGAGAAATAATTGATAGTGCCAATGAGAAAGTTAAAAAGCAAAGCAAAACAGTAAACCCAGGGCAGAAAGATGTTGGACCAGATAGACTGCTTCTGTAATAGAAAACCGCATTTTCAACTGGCTCCAGAGAGGGATTTGTTTACACACCCTCCTCAAGAAAGGCTGCACGAGGACTCTGGATCTCTCTCCGGGAGTCTCCATCTTTGTCATCTTTCATGTGTAAGGTTTATCATCAGACTGACTTGTCTCCTAACTGCTAGAGGCCAACGGGCCACTTTTCCTGGGGAAGGATCCCGTAGCTTACCTGCGCGCCGTTGGGAAGCGTTGCCTGCACGGACTCACTTCTATGTCAACCCCAGTAGTTACGGGGACTGCCTTGCGCTCTAGCGTTATGGGGTCATTATGATTATTATTTATCCCTTCCCGACCCCATGACTGAGCGGATGGAGAAGAGTGCTTCACTCCTGAGAAACCACAACTCCAGGCTTACACCGTCCTCATGTCTAGTGACCCTGGAGAAAAGACTAGAGCTCTTTGCGCGCTCCTGCTTCATTTGCCTTTGCTGAGCCTATCTCAGAAGATGAGGGACCGAAGGGCTGTGTGTTAGCAGCTGTAGGCAGATCAGAAGGGTCAGCACCAGCCCAACAAGTGGGAAGAATTGCCCTTAGTGACCGTAGTTCATACCCATTGGTTTGCCTGATAATGGTGGTGCCGCTGCTGTTAGAAAATATTCTCCGTTTTCTCCTCTGGGGAATAATTCTACTTTTGTTTCCATCCTTTGTGGAACTTATTTTTATGTTTTGAATTTTTTAAACTCCTCTTCCTTTTCTTCTCACGTGAAGCACCAGTGGCTTCCTTCTTGGTAGTTGTCTTTAAAAAAACATTCTCATCAAGACTCCTTATTACCAGTAATCATACATGTTCAGTGGTGCGTTAGAGCTAGTCCCTTCTCTCTAGCCAATTGTCTCTAGAGCTGACTTACTAGAATCTAAACAGTCAGGAATTCTGTGAACTGGTTGAAATAGTTGGCCTGGGGTATTTGCACCATGGAAACTGGAAATGCTACAAATCAGGATTTCTTCTCCCCAAAGCCAGTTAACTGCAAGACACTAGTCATATAAAAATATATTAATGTGCTACCACTCGTAAGCTTTAATTTCAGCTTACAAATTCTGTCTGTATTATTGCCCAATATCTATGTTTTGCTTGAAGATTTAAAATAATAAAATTATTAGGAGATACAGTATATCTATGATGTAATATTGGAGCCATTACATTTTGCTTCTCATTTCAAAACCCAAAGTCTTAAGAAAAGACAAGTCACAGATTGGGAGGACATATTTGAAAATAACACATCTGGTAAAGTATTTGTATCAGACTGTTTAAAGAACTCTGATAATTCCATAACCAGAAGACAAATTACCTAATTAAAATTGCATATTATATGCATAGACATTTCACAAAGAAGATAAAGAAGTGTCTAATAAGCTCATGAAGAGAGGCTCAACACTATTAGTCATTATGGAAATGCAGCGTAAACCTACAATGAGGTATTATTACCACATGCTCACTAAAAGGGTTATGACAAGAAAGACTAACAATACCCAGCTTTTCTGAGGCTCTGCAGAAGTTGGAACTCTGACGTACTGCTGGTGGGAATGCAGCAATGGTATTGTTGCTTTGGAACGAGTTTGTAATTTCTTCAAAAGTTAACATAGAATTATCATATGACACAGCAATTAGGAAATTAAAAACGTGTATCCACACAAAAATTAGCAATTGAACATTCCTAGCAGTATAATCTATAGTCACCTGAAAGTGGAAACAACCCAGATATTCATCAACCGATGACTAGATAAATACATTTTGGTATATCTAGCTAGAGAGTGAATACTATTTAAAGGAATAACATCACACAGACTGCAGTATGGATGAGACTTAAAGCACTATCTCAGATGAAAGAGGCCCGATATGTTTAATAATAAGAGATTTCAAAATAAATCTTAGGCAAAAATAAATCAATTGTTGCTTGGGACTGAGGGTAGGAATGGGAGTGACTACAAGAATTAACAAATGCAAAACGGTAATTCAGTAGAAACAGAACCAAAAATAATAATGGAGAGTCAGCTTCCTGAAAATCCGTAGAGATTTAGGGCTAAGATTCCTTGGATATTGGTTAAAAAGAAAGATCCAAACATCTTGTTGGCATTAACATGTATTGGTGATTTCTTTTGTTTTCAGAGGCCAGTGATGGGCTGTATGGTAAGATCTATACTGGGAAATGCTTCAGTATGCTTTGTCCTTTGGCGTTCTGACTACTCTAAATCTGACAAGAAACTCTTAGAGGATTGGCACATGTGTAGGTGTTTAAAATTACCCTAATAGTGTCTTTCATCGTTAGCAATAATAGTGGACAACTGAGGCCAGATCCAGCTCATGCTTTTAGGATTCCCGCAGAATAATTCATAAACTGCAATCACTTCTGTGCAGCCCCCGGCCTCCTCTCCCAGGCTAATCCCCCAACCAGCTAGCAGATCTTGCCGGCTAAGAAATTCTAGATTTCTAAATCGTGTGCTCATGCTGCTTTGTTTGCTGCATGTTTGCTGGTTTGTCCTCTGAGTTATGCTCAGAAAATTGCAGCGGTTATAAGGATGCAGCGTGGGAAATAAGGGGATCACTGATTTGTTGGGGGCGTGGGCGGATAAAAGGTCGTGCAAGGCAAAGGCCCCCCCACAGACTGTTTGGGTTCAACACATGGAGAAGGCAGGGTGCACCCGGGAAGTTGTGAGCCGACCCGATGGAAGCCTGCCCACTGCACGCTCTTATCTGCCCAGGCGTGTTTGCTGGCCCCAAGGAAATGAACTTTGCCTCCCTTCTGCCTCCGCCTCTCAAGTCAGTGCTTGTACCTCAGAACCAAAGTGCATCCAGAACTGTAGCTTCAAAACCACTTGCAAAAAGCAATCATGTGTAGTTTCCGAGCCTCTGTGATGAGGGGCTGGGGGGCGGGGATGAATTTCAGTTGAAGACCAAGCGAACAGCCCTAGTACTGTCCCATGTCATACACGCTCCTTCCCTCCTCCCCCAAGGTAGTCACACCACAATCTGGGACTAAATCCACACTCGGTGTTTATACCATGCTGAATGCAAATACCACACACTTTCACTCTACCTCGTGTACACACCACACCTCTTTCTCATATGATATTTTCCCTGCGGTTAAAAATGATCTCGTCTTTTCATTTGCCAGATTTGCTGAGATCCGTTTGCTCATTTTCCCAAATATTGCAACATCTCTGTCACACAGCCGCCAACAGCATTTGAATATATTTCAATGCAGTGTGAGCTGGCGGGGGGGATCCGTTGGGGGAGTTGTGGAGAATGTCTGGCTGCTGTGTTTCTGCAAGTCGGGTAGAAAAAGGCCGCAGACACCGTGCGTGGGCTTTCAATATTCAGATTTTCATTGCATCCTCCACTCTATTGCCAGCCTTCCATTCCCCTGCTCTTCTTTGGTTTCATGAATCCAGTGCTAAATACAACGTACAGACTTTCTGCTGGGCCCTGGTTTTACTCCTGCCCCACTTTTCCACGGGGCATGCCTCGCCTCCCCGGAGCCTGGAGAACAAATCTGCTAGCAGACTGCGGCTCTGTCTGCACACACTTAGGCAGGTCACTTTCTGAGTTGATCCTGCTTCATCTTTTCTGCTAAATTTGTTGAAATATTTCTCATCTACGGTTGTCTTTTTTTTTTCTTATTCTTTATCCCCTTTTTATTTGTTCTCTGGTTTTGTTGAAAAGAGGAGAAATAAAAGCATGTTCAGTTAACTCTGATTAACTAGACGTCTATGCCTTTCTTTTTTCAACCAATGGTTTCCCAAAGAAGACGTATCCTTCAATAATTATAAACTTTAGAAAAATTTTAATTATTTTTACACATATAAAAATTGAGGCTTAGAAATATTAAAAAATGCATTTAAGATCCAATACTATAGAAGGGCAGAAATGGGACAAAATTGTGGCTTTACGAGTGGGCAGGACCTGGAAGTGTGGCTGGCATTGTAGGTGTCTATAAATATTGGTTTATAGATGGAATGACATCATGATCCGAACAGATTCTCATCTAGACTTTGAAGGAACTGCCCCACGAGGCATGCTGGTAATGGTCTGTGTCTTCCTCTGCATTCTCACTTGACAGCTGTGTTCAGTTTGTGAAATTCTCTTTTTGGATATTTCTTAGGAGGAGGCAGGACCTAGAAGATCCAGAGAGTCGGAACTTGGACCAGGGAATGGGAAGGTGTTTAATGGATATCCTTCAAGAAACACTTGGAAAGTCTAGTCCTGAAGTCATGGCCACAGAAAACAAAGCGTCTAGCCCAGTAGTGTGATTTTCATAGTAGAGTGATTTTCATGGAAGATAATAGCAAGTACTGTCAAGCCAGTGGATGTGGGAAAATATCAGCTAGAAATAAAACAGAGAAAAAGGATCTGTAGATTGTTAGTGGGTATTAGGGACTGCCCTCTGAAAGAGAAGACAGGAAGCAACATTTAAAGTGCTGGCAATTTTTAACTTCTGTCTTTCCTTCTTTCTTCCTTCCTTTCTTTTAAGGGAAAGGTACAGGCATGAATGAAAACGAGCAATCAGGCAGGAAGAGAGAGGAGGAAGAAGCACTTGATTTAATTGTTCCTCCTGGTTGTTTCCCTGGACCTTGGGTCTTGAACTGGAGACCAAGGGATTGTATGTGGACTGTGCCATTGAGCTAAACCTCTAGGCCACCAGGGTGCCCCTGGCAGGTTTTCAAGAATAAATTGATGACTCATTTCATAAATCCTCTACACTTTGCTCATACCTTTATCTGATCATGTTGATAGAATCAGCTGGAGTGCTTTACTGGTGTGACTGATGTTTTAGTTGATACACTACAGCTCGCGAGTACAAAAACCAATGTGATGCATTATGTAAAAAGACCATTAAGAAGAAGTACTGCACCCGTTTCTGTATAGCTTAATTTTTTTTTTTTTTTAATGAAAGGTGGAGGCAGGAAGAGAGAAGAGGAAACATTCCCATTTATTTTACTTAATTGTTCATCTTGGTTGTTCCCACTAATCCTGGGACTCGAATCTGACACCTTGGGATGTATGTGGACTGCACCCAACCCCTACTCCACCAGGGCACGCCTGTATGCTTTAATTTTAAACCATTTTGATTAAAGCATAAATTACTCATGAGTCTGCTACCTTTTTGAATATTTAAAAATATATTTATGACATGAAGTTATTGACAATGTCCAATTGGATTGCAAACATTAGCTTAAAACAGAGAGCTGTCTTATGCGAGATATTTTATGGACATATGTTAAACATATAGTAAGGGGATCGTATTATAATTGTGAAACTCAGTGAGTCCTCGGAAACTGAACTCTGCTGTGTCAGGAAATCCAGACCAGCCACTAGCACCCTCACCGCCCTCCCAAAGGCAATGACTATCCTGACTTCTAAACGTCACACATTTGTTTGATCTGTTTCTATATTTTGTTTTCATAGAATCAGACATTAGCCACCATTCTTGTGTTTTTAGTCTTCTTGTCTGAGACCCATCTGTGTCATTAGGTACAGTGTGAGGTCATCCATCCTCACTGTTGCCTAGTGCCCCACGTTGGGAGTATGTCCCACTTTATCCTATTGTTGATGGGATATCAATGAACCAGTTACTTCAAAAGAGAGAATTTCATAGCAAGAATCAGTTACCTAGGCATTGGAGGACTGAAAAGACATTAAGATAAAGTGACTGCAGGGATCATGGGCAAAGGGAAGAGGTGGATGATCAGGACCTAGAAGCTGGAAGGGGCTGGTCCGCAGAGCTGCCATGAGGCTGGTGTCTCAGGGCCTGCAGAACGGGGCCCTTGAGGGCCTGGCGGGTGCTGATGTCAGGGAGCTGGTTCTGGGAGTGCAGAAGTACGGGGAACTACAACCAATTGCTCATGGATGGCAGAGTGAGGGAAGAGCTATTATCCGGGGCCTAGCAGCAATTCACCCCTTCATTAACAGTGTATGCAAAGCCTTGTTCCTCTGGAGAAAAGAAAAAGGAAAGTTAATCCGATCAGTAAAATATGAAACTTCCTCACTCTGATTTCCATTTAGAAATTAAGAATGAAATGAAGCATTTTTAAGGCTTGTTTATACTCATGTCTGTGAATGGTCTTATCAGAGCCTGTGGTCAATGGTTTGATTTTGCTAGTCAATTTACTTCCATTCGAAGGATTTACAAAGTTACAAGTTTCAATTTATCAGCTTATTTTTGTAAGCTTTTGTGTTTGGGCTCTTGCCTTTTCACGACTAAGAGGGGACACCACTTTTGGGGAACAAAGATACCAAAGGCCCTTCAAGATCCTTAACCAACTCTGCCCCCTTCTCTGGAGTCTGTTGGAGGTGGGGACGAATTGTGAAGTGGAAAGTGCCTGTATCTCTAGAGGAAACCTGGGACTGTGACGGAAATACTGGTCTCTCAAGGATATGAGATTGTGGATTTGCTGTTTTGATGGCAAGTGTCACCGCTGAGGTGCATCTGTGAGCTCCCTGAGTGAAGCAGGAGTTTGACGCAGGCGCACGGAAGCTGGGGAGTCGCAGCTCTAGGCAGGTTCTTTTCCTCAGCAGCCGTGGAAGGGCTGTTAGAAGCTGGACAGCTTAGAAAGACTCACAGTCACCTCTGCACCGGGTCAGCCACACAGAACCTCCTTTTAACCTTTTCATTACTTATTCAGAGACACAATCTTTTTTCAAGTATGTCTGACGAAAGGAGCCATAGTTCAGGGACGGGTCTGTAGACAGGTGTGCGTCAGAGTGCGTCAGGGGCACTACATGAGAGACATCGTCTCCAAGCTTTCTTAGGTCAGTACCAATTTTTAAAAAAGATGCAGGCAGGAATGAAGGTGAGTCAGCAGGTAGGAAAAGAGGAAGAGGAAGCTTTCCATTTTATCTCTATTCAGTTGTTCACACTGGTCATTCACCCCCGGGGACCAGGACTGGAACCCAGGGGTCAGTGTGGCTTGGGCTCCTTCAGAGGCGACTGACTTAACCACTAATCCACCAGGGTGTATCTGACTGGTGCTCTTTGCCAGCTAGAATGGCAATAGGGGTGTCAGCACTTCTGTGGGACCCTCCTTGTTACCCAGGCTTCCTCAGGGTGGCACCAGGGCCTGGAGGTGAATGTCTCAGCAAATGAAGTGGGCACACACTGCCTTTTTGATCTAGCCTTGGAAGTCATACAGTGTCCCTTCTGCCACGTCGACTGGAAAAACTGCCCACCCTACAGGAGGGAGAGAGGCTCTCTGGACAGGAGAATTTCTGATCACTAAAAAAAAAAAAAAACAACAACCCGCCCCCCCCAACCCCCCAAACCCTCACATCCACATATCTAAAAGACATTTAAGTGATAGGACTGTTGTAAAAGACATCCTAAGAGAAAAACAGCTTCTGAGTGTCTTGTGTTCGGGAAGAAATAGCCAGCAGACTAGAGGGCAGGGCAGGGCTGGCTCTGGCCTTAATGCAGCTATGTCTATAGGCCCAAAGTAGCTTCCCACAGCATGGGATGGGATTTTTAAATCAGTCCCATATTGTTCAGCAGTCACTGGGCTTCCAGGAATTACAGTTTGTCTGTCTTTGTGTTTTATGACTCATCTAAACGAATGCATTAGTAATTTATTTACTTCATAGGAAGTCCTAACCCTGGGCAGGCTGGGAATGTTATCCGGCCGTAACAGAGTCACCATCACTAGATGACCTTCACTTGTGGGGAAACTCCGTTCAGCTCACAGCTGACGCCCGGCTCTAGTTTTCTATCTGCTCCAAATGCCTTGTGCGCTGTGAGTCACCGAAGCAGACACACTGCACGCTTGTGTATGAGCTGTCTTCTGCTCTTTTCCCATTTTCTGCTCTGGGATTTAACCTTTTCTGCCATGGATGACCTATTTGGCAGGTCTAAAGGCTTTGTCTTAAATCCCAAGAAAGTCCCATTTTAGAAAGTAAAAAATCCCTGTCAAGGATAACGTCAGCACTTGGGATTCTTGGCTAATTTAGGATTCTCCCAGCCATAGGTCTAGGCTGACTGGGAGCGAGGGACCCCCCCCCTTCAGAAGTGGTGATTTGCTCGTTCTCCCTCCTCCGCGCCCAGGAAACCTCGCAGGTGTGGACGTTTACAGCTGACGCATTGTATCAGTCAGTGGGCCCGGCGTGGCCTTTTGCAGAACCCTGCAGTGTCACTTTGTCTCTGTTGGCTAAACGGGAGTCCCGCAAGTTGAGGCCGGTGGCGTGGATGTCAAAGCCGGCAGATACCCAATTGTCGGCTCTTCTTTGGGGGTCATACCTTTCCCCCAGGATCGCCTTCGGCTAGAGGACCTCTGACTGGGGTTCCCTCTGAATAAGTACTATTCCCGGGCCTTCTGCTTTGGGGCCCCTTTAGCCCTAAGCTTCCAGCCCTATACCTCTCCAATGTGGACCTCTGGCTTCTCCAGGCTGACCTTGCACGCCCCAGGCTGCCTCTCTGTCCCAGGAGCCCATCTGGGTCCCTGGAGACAAGCTGGTCCTGGGAAGTTCTTGTCTAGTGCCGACATCCCTCTGTTGGCTGTCAGGCCAGCGTCCTCAGCCTTGCACCAGAGGCGAGGCCAGAAGCTGCAGACTGAGTTCTTTGAGAGGTTGGTAGAGGCTCCTCTCACCCAGACTAAGGCAAGGGAAAGTGTTCTCCCTCCCCCAGTCCATGCCCAGACAGGCATCCTGAGCTCTTTCCAGGAGCATCCTGACTTCAGTTCGCTGAGCTGGAGGCACACATGGAGACTATTCCAGCTGCTTAGCGCTATCCTCAGGGTGTATTGCTCTGGGGGGTCCAGCGCCTCTGTTTTGACTTCGTTTTGAGATTTAGGGACCACTGGTGGGACTACAGGAAAAAAGAGACCTATTTTCCTATCATGCTACCTGTTAGCCAAGATTAATCCCACAGAAATGCCACCTCCCCCAGAGAGTGTTTAATACCTTCTGAAAATGATGATTCAGCCTTGGCACATTAGAGGAAGGGTTTTCTGGAGCGTTTCAGAGCCAGTGGAGGTTGCATGGCATTTGAGAAGTTTGTGAGAGCAAACTTGTGACAGAAACAGCCAGTAAGATTTCAAGGGACCCAGGCTCTCTTTGTAATCCAAGTCTTTGCCTTGTTGCCTCTAATTTGCTCTTCAGTGTGGAGAAGGAGCCATAGAGAAATGAAAACCCACTTGTGCAACCTCCCCTCAACGCCATCTGTACCTCCTTTAAAAGACACACCCTAAGTTCTTTTGCTTGACGTAGGATCTAGTGCTTGCCAGCCTTTAAGGCTCTCCCTGATACCAGTAACTGGAGGAAAATGGAACCTGGGTGTGGACAAAAGTGAACGACTCAACTTGCCTTCCTCTTTCACAGGTCACTCGGTCAGAACTGGCTGGCTGCAGGAGGGAAGAAACAAACACAGAACTGGACTGAGACTGAACTTTTAAAATTTGGTCTAGATAAGGCTTAATAATTGGGTGTAACTATAACTTACGGAATCTGCTCAAGTTGTTAAAATACAGGGAGATTATGTAATTCATGGATCAATGGAGAAAAAACAAAAATTATTTCATGTTTGTGTTCTGCTGATTTTAGACCAGTTGACAAACTAGAAGATGTAGCCATCATCTGTCAGGGACAGGGCTGAGGGGAGCGATGTGTGCAGCTGTGGAAGATTCCAGATTTATTTGTATAATTTTACTGAGAATTTGAAATTTAAATTCATATTGCAGATGATCTAGGGATGTATTTTTGCTCAACATTCCAAATGAAAAGAAATGCATTTAGAGAAGTGACATGAGGTCAAGTTCCTTTTATGTGATTCTCCCACTGGTTACTGAGCTCCACCATATTGGATTTTTCAGTTTCTTACTGTGGCAAGTTCCTTGTTGTCCCCGGGATGTTGCATGTGTTCTGTTTAGAATAACTTCCCCCGAGCCTCTTCCCAGCTAACCTCTGTGAATCTCGTAGGTCTGAAATTCTATGTTCTCTCTTAGGTCTTCTCTGACCGCTCCGCATCATTTGGGTGGCCCTGTGTTATAAGCGCACATGTTCCCCTCTATTTTCTGTTCATTCACTCCAATTATGTACTTATATGTTTATCGTTGTGCTTCTCGATCTCATGTCTGATTTCTCCATTCAGCGATCAGCCTCGTGGGGATGGGGCTGTAATTGCTTCCTCCATCTCTGTGTGTGCAGCACCTAGCACGAGGCCTGAAGCATAGAGATAGTCCGTGAATATCTTTCTGAATCGAGGAATAAATCAAAATGTTTGCTTGATTATGCTAGAATTTTCATAGTATTTCTGAAAGTTTTTTTTTTTTTTTTTTTGTTTTTTTTTTTAAACCAGGCTACAGGCTGCTAATAATGAGAGAATGAATAATTCAGAAAATGAATATTTTCTGGCAGCTTCAGTTTCAGTGGTAAGAAGCATATATTAAGGGGTGGAAGCAAAGCCTTGAGGCAAGGGATTTCAAGAAATTCTCTAAGTAACCCCAATGAGTCTGAGCTGGATGCTAATTGTGGAACAGGCTTCATTTCTATGCTCCCTGATTCTTCCTCTATGAATCACTTTTAAGGATGCTGACAAAAAGGCTGATTTGCAATATACAAGCGTAATGGCTTTGTGAGGACGGGGCTCTTTCTGTTTTGTTTGAAATGAATTGTGTATGATGGAGCATCTGTACAACTGAAATGATGGGAGGCAATTCTTGTCTCCACAGTGATTTCGAATCAAAGGAATATTGACTAAGAATACTTGAGAAATAACAGTGATACTCAGTATGTGGAAGGAAAAAAAAAGTCCAAAATTTAAAATCAAAGCATTACTTATTATCTAATCATGGAGCTTATCTTCATCATTGAAAGGTTTTTTCTGAGCTCCGTGAGGAAAGAAAGTCAATTAGACAAAAAGTCGAATAGCCAGGGCTTTATTGGGGTTTGCACACCTGGGCGAGGTTCTCCGGTCCGCAGAACGAGGGCCGGGGAAGTCGCGCCCGAACAAAGGGAAGCGCGATCTTTAAGCAAAAGAATTTCGCGGGCTTCATACGTGGCGATTGGAGATTGGTCCTGTGATTCCAGGTGTCGTTTCGTCAACTTCCTTTTTTCCAGGTATGGCCGCCATTTTGTCCTTCTGGGCCGCCATTTTGTCCTTCTGGGCCAGCCTAACATTCCAACCTCTTTGATAGGATAAAGGGGCGCCGTGATTGTTCTGGCTACTTCCCGCTGACAGGTAGGACGTAGAGGGGAGGGGTCAGAGGTTGGCGTTGTCTGGCCCGGTCCGGACAGGAGAGTAGACTGGTCTGGAGCAGCATCTGGTGGAAGGTAACCCGGGAGGCTTCGTGGATCCTGTCCTGGAGGAATCTCAGAAAGCATGGGCCAAGCATTAGTAATACACAGATTATCAAAATTGGCCCAACAATCGGGGCTAAAGTGGAAAAAAACCAGAGAGCGCCACCATGGGGGTCTCCATTTCTAGAGGGGTGTAGCCCCTTTTCAACTTGTCTTTAAGATTTTGGAGAGTGTCGACGTTTTCCTCTACTAGGCCACTTTCGTTTACGTAAAATCAGCACTGCTCCTGCAAGAAAAGGCATGTTTTCTGCTGTTAGGAGGTCAAGGGCCCTGCGGTTTTGCAGAGTGATCTGGGCTACTGAGGTTATTTGTCTTTGCAAAGAGGCTAGAGAGGTGGCAGAGGCATCAAGGGCCTGCTCTAGCTCAGCCCGCAGTTGGTGGCTGGTTTGTAGGCTGTGTGCTAGGCCTGCGCTGCCTATTCCAGCAGCTATCAAAGTGGTGGTGAAGGTTAGGCCCACAAGTATAGGCAAGAAGACAGCCCGTTTCTCCCTCT